>LPNX011125453.1:0-297194 GCA_001517045.1 Pseudotsuga menziesii | reverse complement strand
GGTTCATCATCCTCTGCAGCATGAGCATGATGTCTTCTTTGGCCTCGTCTCCCTCTGAAACTGGAACCTCTATACTCATGTAGGTGTCCAATCCAGTTTTTTCAGAGAGATCAAATACTTCTATGCTTGTAAGTTGTCAACTTTACCAAGCTTATCATCAAGCTATTGTGATAGATCATTGAAATGAGAACCTCAAATGGAAATACAAAAGATTAGATCTTATCAATTTGAGGTGTCTGTCCTTGTCCCGGAGTTCGCTGATCTAGGGTTTGTCGCAGAAACCCTAATTTTAAAAACTTGGAAACTTTCAGATATGATTGGACAAACAGATAGATCTCTTCAAATGGAGCTATCCAATGTACTCCTTTTCTGAAAACAGTGGAGGGAAGCTCCCAGAACAGGAAGCCCTGATTTTTCAATTTCTTCTGCAGAAATCCCTGTTACTGTTTCTGTGATATCTCTGAAATTACTGATTCTTTGTGTCTAAAATTTAGAAATGAGGTAACCTAGCATGTCCCTGATCCAACAACATAGGTTTCATTAGAATTGGTTTCACAATTTGGGATTTATGATCCTTTTCCCAAGGTGACCTGTTACAGGACTGTTCAGAACAGCGATGTTGTACGGCATGCCACGTGTCACTGGTTCATCTTCTGAGTATGATATTTGGACCACCGAAATTAAATTCCATGCCCTTTTTTCAACATCTTTGGGAATTCCATTTGGACCTCTGTAGCTCAATATATTGCAGATCTCCCCAGATGTCCTGTTTAGGGATGAATTCTGGAAGAGGCTGGAACCCTAAATTGGAGAGATCATATCTCTTGGAGTAAAGTGAATCTGAGTCTGATTGTTGGACACAGGCTTCATCAGGATCGTATATTCGGCCCCTACAATTTTTAGCTTCTGATACTTCATCGAACTTGGAATATAGCGACTGTACCAAAACTTAGCAGTTTTAGTATTTAGGGTTTCTCCTAGCTCAGGGTCAAACTAGGGTTTGACTTTCTTGGAGTTTCACCCAACCAAATTTCTTGATCCAAGTCTCTAAAATTTGGTTTTGATGAGGAGAATAACCCTATGATGGTCTCACTCAAAAATTCCTCTTCTGTAGAAATCCCTAATTTCCACATCGAAACTGAAAAATGCTTGAGATTGAATTCCGCATCGACAAAAAGATGCACCCTTCAATGGGGAGTCATCTTAGCATACTTTTGCTGAAATCTGTGGAGGAAGATCCACAAAATAGGAAGCCCTAGTTCCTATATCTGCACAATGTCTTCTTCTCAGGTTAGCTCTGATACCATGTTAGTTTTTCATCACATTTAATCTAGCATTATGATCTTAGGATCTTTTCACTGAGAGAATAACAAGCACATCAATAAAACACAAGCACATCACAAGAGACAAGAGACACAAAGAGTTTTCCTCGGGGAAACCATAAAGGAGAAAACCTCGTAACTTCCTCTAAGATAGAATCAACACCAAAACAGTAAGAGATCTCCCAAAACAGCAGTGGTCTTCTGTCTTCTGTCTAGTCCCAAAATTTCCTTCTCCGGTAGTGCGCCACACTTGGGAGAGAAAGTGATGTATTTCACAAGTGATAAATAGAGAGACTCTCACTCTCTATTTATATTTATCCGTTCACTTGAATTTCCTTTTCACATGTAGGCTCAACCTAATAATTACTACTCGAGCCTACACCTTAATTAGTGTATAATAACTCAAGTGCCCCGAAACTGTGGGGACTTACCTAATGACTTGATATGACTTGATTACATTATTAATCCTCCCGATTGGAACATCGGGGCATGACCACATGACTCAAATACATAATAGAGACATCTCGGAATAAACATTGGGTTACAATATATAAGATACATAGAAGAATACATTTCGAAGTTACATATACATCAACACTCAGTTCGCAGGAGCCTTACGGAAAAGGGTTCTGACCTGGTACATGACCTTTTCAGAAAGGCAACCCAGAGCAATGAAAGCTGAGATTAAAGCACAGTTCTTATCCTTTTTCAAAACCCTAGATGCCAAGCACCTGGCCACCAAAAATCTCAAGACAGCACAGCAAAAGCCAGGGGATACAGTCCGCGACTACGACAAACGCTGGAAGGACCTATTGATCCAATTAGATTATGTTATTGATGAGCAACTACTAATTCAATGGTTCCTTACAGGATTATCACAGAAAGTACGTCGACATATCAGTCTGGAAATGTTCAAGACATATGAAGACGTGCTGACCAAAGCTCTGCAGGTGGAAATGGATGAAGATATACCTGCCTATCCGACAGACCACAGGTTAGAGGAATAGCTCAAAAATGTGCAAAAGTCCTTAAAAGAACTGACCCTCAAGAATCAAGAAATATGGTGTACTAAATGTTCGACGGTCAGACCCTCGAAAGATAATTGTCGACACGAATATAGCCGACAAGACGTCCGCTTTGTGCAAACTAAAGTATTTTGTGACATTTTCCAGGAGCACGGAGATCATTCTACGAAAGATTGTCCATTTAAAATGAAGAATGCCAAAGCTTCCTGGTGCACCATCTGTGAGACAAAAAGTCACAATACGGTCGACTGTCAATTAAACCTGAAAAACAGACAGAACTATCAGGCGGTCTACTAGACGAATGCAGTCGCACAAAGCAATGAGCAAAATAATACTAATGACCAGAACGGGCAACGATACGAAGGTCGATGATATGAGCACCGGTACGACAATCGACGATAAGGGTTTGGAGGAAGAGGTCGATTCGTCGGGAATCGTGACATCCGACCGCATCACACTCACACTCACAGATCCATTCCCCACCCCCTATGTTGATGAAATCCTGAATGAAGTTGCAGGCCATGAATGTTATTCATTTACAGATGGATTTTCAGGATATAATCAAGTACCCATAGCAAAAGAGGATCAAAAGAAAACAACATTTGTATGTGAATTTGGGTCCTTTGCCTACAGAGTTATGCCTTTTGGGTTGAAGAATGCACCTGCAGTATTCTCTCGAATTGTTGTCAAAACATTCCAAGAGTATATCTATAAGACCATGGACAGAGATCCAGAAACCTTGGACAGAGATCCAAGAGTGGGCCTATGTCGACAACAGAATGACCCAGGTCGCTGAGAAAATTCGGAAGAGCTCCATCTTCAACTACCCTAACGCACCACTGATGGCCAGCTTCGTTGGGATGAAAGAAGTAGCTATTAAATTCATTATCAGTCATTACCACAATGGCCGATTCTACTTCGACTAGCCGATTGATATCACCGATGATGTTATCTCCAAGCTTACAGGTCTGTCCAATGAAGGAAGCCCTATACCTATTGGGATCAAAGACGGGTTATTCCAAGAACTTACGGGCTCACCGTCGGGCAAGAACTCCAAAGGATTGATGATCGGCCAGATTGGGACAAGGACGCCAAAAATCGTGGCTAAAATCATAGCAATCACCCTTACATTGGCAGGTCAAGGCAGCGACCTTAAACTGGAGATGTTGGAGGTCGTCGACACTATTGCAACCGACGGTCGGATCTACCGATGGGGATATTATGTTGTCGGCATGATCAAAACCATCTGCGAACACTGTCAAGAGATGGGAGGTATTATCAAATTCCCATCCCTTATTCTCTGGATTATCATGTATCATTTTTGTCCGGAAGGTAGTCCAGTCTTTCGGGAGCCGACCAAGTTTCAAATGAACCGCTTTAAACCCTTTTCACAAAAAGGAACCCTGCATGAGCTGGCATAGGGGAAAGTCTTCTTGGAAAACTGGTTCCAGCAGTTGAAGGTTTGCACGACGAGGTGGAGGGTGCCCCAGAACATCCGACGAAATCTCCATGCGGAGTCTCATATATAGTTAGAACTTGATCATACATCAGTATGGTACATGCGAGGTCAGGAACCCAAAGCCTAGGACCTCGACTACTATCTGACGGTCGACCAGATTTTCTAAGAGTTGACCCAACAAGCATAGACAAAGATACAAATTCCAGAGGCTGCCAAACAGGTCAAATTCTCCATCATAGAGCCACTCACAGACCAGGAAAAAGAAGAATACTACGAGCTCAACTTATACATCAGCACATTTGTGTCAGAGGATACCCCGGCCGTGCCCACTAGTCGGGTACACATCACTGTCAAACCTCCGACTGCAAAGGTAGTCGACCCCCAGCCGACAGGACAACAACAACCAATAGTACAACCACAGCAACAGAGAACTCCTCCGGCTCCAGCAACCATCGACCCCACTCAAGTACCGACAGGTGAAGTCGAAGGCGACAACCCAGAATATGCTTTATCTAGAAGCATCATTAAGAAGCTGGCTAAGGAGATAGCTGTCGCTAGGAAAAAAATCAAGGCCCTAAAACAACAAAAAGGTAGGGGTAAGCGCAAGCTTATTCTGGCTGACTCGTCCGACGATGAAGAGGAACTAGCAGCCGCGGCCGTCGACATTATCGAGGATGCCCATGCAAATAAAGTATCAGTTGAAATTTAGTTTCAACGGTACCTGGACGCAGGAGCTCCGGAGGGTTGGCCAAAGAAAGCAAAAACGGCCCCGACACCTGAAAATGTGGTCGACTTGGTGTCAACCCCTCCCCCCCCATCCCCGACAACCATAGTCGAGGAGCAAGCACAGGTACAGCAGGAAAACAGTCCCCATGATAAATATCAATGAGCCATCCCGAAGGCACTCAGAGCCAGGGTCGACCAGGACGCTGAGCTTAAAGCTTTCTTTGCGACACTTCCTGGACTGTTTAAGTCGGCCCAGAAAATACAAACAAAAGCTCCTCTCTATGCCAACACAAAGCCCTATGCAACTGTTACGACGACATTCACCTGAGACCAACAAGGTGACATAATAGGAACATCAAAGTTTGTCACAGATCCAATCGACACCGACACCCAGGACGACCTACCCATTACACCTTCGAAAGCAGGTATCTCTTCCGACCAAAGTTCACAACACACTCCAGCCAACTCTTCAACCCCTGTCCATACCCCCACTCCATCCCCAGCACCACCATCATCACAACCTCCTTCACCACCACCACCACCGTCAAAAACCCCACCACCAAAATTACAGCCAAACCCATCACAGCCACCGTTATCTTCACAACCGAAAGTGGTCATACCACCTCCTCAAACAGAAAAACCCCTGACCTCCATACCACCTCCTAAAAAAGAAACACCCCCGACTTCTATACCACCTAACCAACCAGAAAAACCCTCGACTTCCATTCCACCAACCACAGACCCAACCTCAACTGCTGGAGATACCCAAGAGCAACAGCCAAACAAACAGCAGAAAAAGAAAGAGCAGCATAGAACATCCGGTCTCCGGATTAGCCTAAGGGATGCAAGTTCCTTGGACAACACAGAGGTCGGCCAACTCCTTAAAACTATGGCCAAAGAGTCAAAGAAAAGGATAGATCGAAAAAATAAAGAGCTTGTAGCCAAAAATGCAGAAGAAGTCGAGTTTCTCGGCAGATGCAGATCTCTAGTACAGGCTGTGATACCAGGCCCTCTCGAATTCAACATAGATCGACCACTAGAAAGAGCATATCAGCTCTTCGAGACATTGGTATCGACCGTCCAGACCTGGATGCAAGAGACCAAGGAAGAGCAAAAGGAGGAGACTGTTCGACTGCTCCTGGCCCAGCACACTACATTCTTGGAGGCATACAAGGTTCTACAGGATCATATGGAAGAATCATTTTTCACTGAGGAAGTATTACGAGACTGGCCTACTCACTATGGGAAGGTCTATCAGCAGACAAGGCAGGTGCGACAAGGAATTCAAGCTTTGGAGGGCCGAAAGTCGACAGAGGCAGAACTGAGGCAGACCATTGAAGAACAAATTGTGATGGAGACCAACAAACTGCAAAAGCTAGAATGAGAGGCACATCAGTGGGTTCAACAAGCCCTTCCCAATCTAGAGAAATTCGACATCATCTTCCCACAAATGAAATGACTCATCAATGCTACAGAAGAGAAAAACAATTTGTTGGGTCCCAACATGGAGAACATTGCAGAAATTCCCATGTCCGAAAAGATGTCGATCCTTTCAAGTCTCACTACCTTAACAATCGATATCCAGAAGGCATTGCAGAGTTGGACTGACTTTCAGCGTCGCCTTGCCATCACAGCACCAGCCATTGTCGAAGTCTGCGTCTAGAGAAGACCAACCATCCGGTTGCACAGTCCACATCATGAGCAAGTATGATTGATTCGACAAAGTTTCAAAATTTTGTACCTCCCTGTTTCTTCGGGATGAAGAAACGTTTTATTCGTGGGGGAGATGTAGAAGGAGCAAGTTGACGAAGTCGACTTGAACGAAGACCGACTTAGTCGATCAGCCGACTAAGTCGATGGGCCGACTTAGTTGATCAGCCGACTAAGTCGGTCGGCCAACTAAACTAGAAGATTAGTCGACTTAACTAACAGTCGTGTCAGTTCACCGAACCGACAGGTAGTTATTTTATAACTATTTGTAAGCTGTATATATTAGGCTGTTGAGCCAAGCAAGAACTCAGTTCAGTTCTCTGCCTTGTATGAACTCATTACATTAATATAATCTGTTTTCCTATCTGTTCTTGTCTCTTGTATCTGATTTATAGTTATATTTTAGTATGTATTATTGGTAACCTTATGTGATCTGTGAGATTACAATAAGGTCCTCAGAAAAAAAATTCTTTCAGCTTCGCTATATGAGGTTATGGTGTCTATTGCAAACTCAGTAATATATCCTTTTAATATTCTATTGACCAAAAAATCAACAGATCTAGAGATGGTGTTACTTACAATGGTTATCTCATGAACCAACTAATCACTCCACTCAATGATATCCCTTCTCTGGAAATTGGTCTTCTTAGTCGCCAGTCTTAACAACCATTCATGCATAAAAATGGGGAATTCAAAAAAGAAGATCTCATGAATATCATAATATATATATTCATTTATCCAATTCTTTGCATTCAACTATGTCCCTGTGCTTTATTATTATGTGAATACTAGCATTTTGGAATCCATCCAGTCTTATATCTCCTTCTTCATCGGGTTCCACAACATTTCCCTTGATTTGATCAATAAGGTCCCGACAACGGAACCATTTTTTTGCCACTTTTCATTACTCGTGCGACCTAGGTTCTGTGCAGCTCGTTAACCCAACAAATACATGAGATACTGTCCTGATAAATAAATCCCCATCGGTAACACCTGCGAAGCAGGAGCAGTATCACCCCAGATATCTCTTCGATGGGTAACCGTCAAAACCATGTTTCCAAAATTGTCGAGGGATTATAGTCCCTTGGCTCGCAGCCAAGGATCTCAACAAAGGCAATAGGATGGATGGATAGAGGAGTCATTCTTGCACAACCAAGCACAAATACATGTCATCACGTGCGACTAGCCCTTTCTTTCCACCTCACAACTGGTACAACATGTGCGGTGCAACTGACTCATATCAACGGACCTACGACTCAAATCGTGACTCAAGATAGAAGCATACAAGCCGATATATACATGCTCATTTCAATGACGCCTTTCCAATCATTCGTCTATTGATTACATGATAACATCAAGGATTTAAGCAACATTTAGCATTATACAGAAAGAAAATAACAACCATTCACATAAACATTCACCACATAAATCATTCATTCAAATGCGAGAGATAATGTGGAAACCCATCTGGGAAAAACCACCAAGGTGCTCTTCATCTAGCATGAGAAAAGGATACAACACCTTGTATTCTGCAGGATGTGAACTGATCTTAAGATATGTCTTTAAGAATCATAATTATGGTTCTCATGCTCTCTGGTTTTCTCTTCTACCCTACCTCAACTCCTAGCAGTCTGCGCACATAGCAGCCAGACCCACAGCTCAACAGCCTCCTATCACCGCTACCAGACTTTTCCTGAGTCTTCCTTTTATCTGAACTCTACAACCTTACAGCAGAAATGGCATCCTTCACAATGGATTACTACTGACTGACCAACAATCATTGGAAAATAACCTAAACATAATCACCATCAATAATAAGCAACAAAAAGCCACTAAATCCAACCTTCTAACTATTGCATCCCTCCTATTTATACTATTTTACATGACCTCGAAGGGCCGACTGCATACCAGAAGTCAGTTAACTGTCACCATCAGTCATCCCTCAGGCTATAGCTATGGCGATCATGACTTGACACAAGGGAATATCAGCCTGACTTACAAATACCCCTCTTATGTGTGTAGCTGCAAGCTTACGCCACCATAAACGACCATGATCTGGATTCTGCACCTGTCACTTTCTGGTCGTTATCATTTGTGCACTTCTGCTCTTGCCTCTCCTTCACTGTGCACCTCTCTATTTTTCTTGCATGGGTCCTTTTCTTCTTTCATGATCTTCCTTTGTTTCTATCGCGCGCACGGTGCATCTTATTTTCTCACGCGTGAGCTTCTTCCTTATGCTCCTTTACCAGGACAACGGGCATAAAAAGTGACTTATTACTCTCCTCATCCTTCCATAATCCCTAGTTTCTATGAATTTGTTGTTCAATCTCAGTTTGCACCGGTTGGGAAACCTAGAAGCCTAGGAGTAGACTTCAGCATAGTTGATGCTCAAAACCTTAAAGGGCCCAACATCTAAGTGATTAGGGATATGAAATATCAGTCTCAAAACCTGTCCTTTGGTTTCATTCCCTAACCCTATGCCACTCTAATTCTTTTGTCACTATTTCCTATGTCTTTCATTATCAAAGAAACTGCCTGTTGCTTCCTTTCACACACATGGGTCACGTGGCAGAAATATTCAAGCCACTCGGTGTGTCCTTGGGGGAAAGTCTCAAGTCAAGGCTGTCACCTTGTTCTTGAATCCTTCGTTTAGGCTCAACTCCTAACGAAGCCAAGGGAGATAGACCCTATTAAGTTACTAAGGAAAAATTATTTAGTATGGTGATGTTAAAATGAATGACTTACTTAGGATTTTGAGATTTAACCATAAACAACCATAGATGACAAGATACAAAATGAGCGCACAAAAGCACAATGCTGAGACACGATATATATATATATATATAGCAAGAAAATAACCAGTTCCTTAAAATGGAGTCAAAAGATAATCAATGTACTTGCATGTGCTTGGAGTGAATGTTTTGCAATTGCCTCTTGGTACGTTTTAAGTTAATGTGAAATATGAGTTGATTAAAATTAGGCGAAGGGGTGGACTTCAGATATACCCGAGAGTACTTGGAGTATGTCCAAAACTAAACCTTCACAGCTACCCGCAAGGAATATGTGGGCTGAATGGAGTCTCTATGGCTATTGTTCATAATGCACCCGTTAGGGTGTGATAGAGATCGGCGCCCCGAGGTCACTTTTCAGGAGTTCCCGCTTCCTTTGGGTATTTTTCCACCGTAATGGTTTGATCTAGGTGTTGGATTTTCACCTGAAGGTTTTTCAATTTAGGAGAGTGAATCCTAATTATTCTAGTCACTCAAGTTCTTTTGATATAGCTTGACTGATCGGACGAACTGCAGCCAAGTGCAGAGCATACACACCGGAGTCTTGTCAAT
The DNA here is from genome assembly GCA_001517045.1 of Pseudotsuga menziesii. Taxonomy (NCBI): domain Eukaryota; kingdom Viridiplantae; phylum Streptophyta; class Pinopsida; order Pinales; family Pinaceae; genus Pseudotsuga; species Pseudotsuga menziesii. Next base: position 287,611 of record LPNX011125453.1, on the reverse strand, counting down.
TTTAGTAAATTTTGAGATGGGTGTTCTTGTTAAAAAACAAAACCCTCCAGGAACATCTTTCGATCCAAGTGGATCTCAATTGGGGAATCAAGGAGGGTTTAATTTTATAAAAGCTGATGAAACAAATGATGAAAAGGAAAAAACAGATTCACAATTCCAGTTTTCTAATTAGTCCTACCACGCATCTTTTTCCCCTTTCGGGTCAATCGGGAAGTCATGGGGTAAGTATTAAGATTACTTTGAAATATAAAATATGGAATATGAAATTGATAGTAAATAAAAGTATACTACCCTGCAGATTAGAACTAACGCTAGTTTGCAACAAAAAAAAAAAAACACGGACACAAATCCCCCCAGGGGGGATGGTGAATAGGCTTGAAAGAGCCTATTCGAAAGGACCTTTTATTTTTATTAGCAGCGATTTACAATATCAGAAAATTAAAATTGATCCATGGTGTTCCTTCTTATTTGGGATCCAAAGGCTTACAACAAGCTTGTAACAAGCTTGAATTAAAACACAGCGGTGAGGGAAGCTTCCGGGAAGCTCTGGTTCGTCCAAGAGTCGGAAATTCGGCAGAGTATCCTTCTCTTTTATGTTAGACCTGCTAAAAAAAAGGTGAGAAATTAAAATAAAATGTTCCCAAACACACCTTAAAAATGTTTTGGGTCACCACGCTAATTACCAAAAAAAAACTAAGTAGAAATTGTTAAACATGTGTAATCTAATTTCTGCAAAAAGGAACCAAGGAAAGCAAGATTTCCTTGGGATATTGGCTTGCTGTTTGGGCAGCCAATGATATGTGCACTTTTATTGCAGAATTTAAATCTTTGAAGAACAAAAAAGGAATCTACCTTATGAGCAAGCTTTAGATCTATGCTTTAGCTACTTGCAAAAAGGGAATTTCCTACACCTAGATCTATCTTTATGAACTAATATTCTTTATGAAATTATATATCTAAGTAGAAAAACTCTTATAAAATAGATCTAAAAATATATATTCACCTCTTAGAACTAGATCTGATCATAAGAGGAAGAGACAGGTAACCAGAAGATTGATTTTAATAGAAAGGAGGAAGAGAAAGGGAAAGGCTCGTTGTTGGATGGATCTGCAATGGAAACTTGTTAGTGGAATGCAGAGGGGCAATTCCTTCACCAAGTTTTTTGGATGGACAGTGGATTCAAAATAGATCCACAGCTCGTCCAATCCTTGCTACCTGAAAGCTAAACACACAATCCTGCATGAAATCTCATGAGATATGGATATATATATGAAAAAAAGACATGAATTACATGCAAATAAACTTATTAAACATGTATAATCTAGATCCTCAAACATATATGCTATGACATATAGAAAAAGCAAGTAACCTTACTTGCCCAACTATACTCCTATTGATTCAGCTGAATCGTTCAAGCCAGATAGAGTTCATATGCAGAAATTGAGAGAAAAGCCGGCAACATCAATAGCCGTAAGACAATGCTTAATCCACACACATGAGAGCATTACACCATTTGGCCTCCAAAGCTTATTTATTCCAACAATCAAAATATTACAACTGTATTACAATAGCAAACCCTTCAATCCAGCTCTAACTAGCTTGGAAGAGGAAGCCTGGGCTTTATTTATACAAAAAAAAAAGGAGATCCATCCTAGGGGGGCGCAAATCCCAAGGAGATAGACCACTGTAGCTAAAGGAGAGTCCATCAATTCCTGATCTGTGTCTAGCTAAGCCAGATCTGAGTCTCACTGAGTGCAACTATCAATCGGGGGGCTGATCTAGCTGACACCTCAACCTGTTGACTGAAGCATCCACCAAAACTCCTCCAGATGAGCCCAAACATGTGGAGGAGAGAGGGAGGGTGAAATTCCCCATAAAGGATGCTCAAGTTCAACTCTGGATCTTTCCAGATCACCTCCTTCAGTCAAGGATTTGTCAGATCCAGTCAATCTGGTTCAGATCTGACTGATTTCAATCAAATCGGTTGAGAATCCACTGATCTAGGATTTTGGATTTGCTCCATTATTCATCAATTTGTTAATTAAAATAATCAATAATTGATTTTTTGGGGCTTTCTGACCTGAGTGATGGAAAATCACTCAAAACTAGGAAATAGCGGGTCCATGGGTTTACATGGTGCTCTTAGCTTGAAAATGAGCACCTACATGACTGAAACTGATCATTTGGCCCACTTTTATTACAAAATCAATTTTCCAATGAAACTATTAAAAAATAGCCTAAGTTTTGGAAAAATTAAATTTTAATAAAAAATACTGAAAAAACTAAAAAATTTGAAAAATTGAAAAAACCTAGGGGGACTTAGACATGTTCATATGACTCGACCATGATGCCTAGAATGTTTATACATTGACACATAGACTCTAATAACCTCAATAGGCCTAAATGCCAAGCCAACCACCCCAACTTTGGAGGTATGGAGTGAAAAACTCAGAAATTATCAGTCATTTTTTCAACAACCAATAATAACCAAGGGAAAAAACACCCTGGGCTGATCAGATTGACAAATAAAGTCTAAGAGACCGAGTCTTTTACAGACACTATCATGCTAGAACATTTATTACAAATCCCCCATGGGGTATGAACATGTGATATAGTACAACAAGGCTTCCTAGAAGCAAGACTGAAGGTCTTCTGAAGTCCGAACAAGTTATCCTTGTCCGGTTCACCAGGTTCACTTAATCAAAAACCCCTAAGTACAACTTAGGTGGTAACATTCTAGCTCCAATTGCGGGACGTGTGCTCGATCTAGTCTTTAAGGCAAGGAGAGGATACGGGAACACCATAATCTTCGGTTTATATACCCTGTAAAAAAATCTCAACTTGACAAGAAAACCTTAGTAGCACAAGCTTTATATAAAAACCAAATGAACCATTAAGATGATTTATTTAAACAAAACAAATGTAATTAACTAATGAAAAAAATTTATTATAGCTAAGTACAAAATGTAAATGCGGAAAGTAAATGCTCTCTTCTAGGAGCTTATTTTCCTACTCTAAGCATGATATAAAAGGTTAGGTGTAATAAAAAATCCAATGTAACCACCTAAGCATTCTATTAACATAAAAAAAAATTTCCTTGTCTTTGGTTACCAGCCAAAGTAAGGATACCTTATTCAGAAATTACAAACCTGCGTGATGATTCATAATGGGCGGGATGGATGGGAGATCGTAGGCATGAATAATTTCATAAAAATTCTTCCCCAACTGATCCGGTGGATTATTCATCTTCAAAACTTAAACTGATCCGATATGGTACAAGGTTATTAATCTATGGTTTTAACTCATACGCTAAACATTATATGCACAGTCCACGTAGTCATAGCATGGCGCGCAGTTGCCGCGCAGTTTGTGCACCATCAAGTGGAACATCGAATGGTTCGCGGGGCCAAGTATATGCCTCTAGCGGTCTTGGGCATGGTTAAATGGCACTATGCTGACGGTTAGATGAGGGTGCGCGATCGCGTTTTCTGCGATATACATATCGCACTTGCTGTGACAGACATATCACACTGCTGCGACAGACATATCGCACTTGTTGCGACAGACATATCACACTTGCTGCGACATCGCGAAGTTAGTGGTGACATCAAATGGTTACATTACATGTGACGCTATGGTATGGTGCAACATATGTGCATAACAGTCATTGCAACGTGTTGTGAGTCAACACATGTGCGTGGAGTTGGTTGCAATGTTTCAGGGTTATAAAACATCGTGGTAACATAACGCTTGGGCAGCAATTTGGTGGGATTGCATGGTTCCATTTTAGCATATGATTGTAACGATAATGAAAAATATAACAGTTGTGATGATAACAGTTGTCGAACCGTTACTTACCCTGGGACTGAATTCTTATATAAACGCGTTTCTGGCCACATTGAGAGATCGCTTTTTTCTACTAGGAGAAGCTTGCAGGGTCAGCTGTAATTTATCAAGATTGCTGTTTGTATTTAGAGGTCGACCACTCTCTGTTATAATTTGGCTTATTTGCTTTTGAAGACCAGATTGTAATTTCTAGAGAGGAGTCTTGAGGACTTTCTATCCAGCATTCTTTTTGTACAGCTGCCGAATTTGATTTTACAGAGTGTTAGAGAACAGAGCTTCGTTTTTCTGTTATGAGAAACTTGGGGAGTTGATGCGAAGTTCCCAGATGATGTTTCTTTTGAAGTCGACATTCTCTGTTATAATTTAGCTTTCTTTGCCTTTCGAAGGCTAATTGTAATTTCCAGAAGAGAGGTCTTAAAGACTTTGTACAGCATTCTGTTCACAGTTGCTGAAGTTGATTCCAGAACCATTTTGTACCATCTTAAAGAGATTAATTGGATCGGTACCCATTGGAGAGGGACCCAGAGACGTAGCCCAATGGAGGGGGTGAAATCCGTTATCAAATTCTGCTTTGTGGCTCTCTGATTCTGTGTTTGTTTTTCCCACGTCTGTTTATCAGTTTTGCTTTTCATTTCTGTTTTAAGCAGTTAATTCCTGTAAATGCTGGTTCATGAATTAAGCAAACTGGAAAATGCATTCTTTACATAAACTTTTAATGCACTCAAGTTGAGGTCCGATGGATCATGTTTGGTATTAGAGCAGATTAACTGCTTGTGCAAGTTTGTGAATGCTTACCAGGTCCAGGTTAAAGCTTGGTGAAGGAGAATTAATTGAAGTAGATCCTGAGATTGTCTCAAGGAGAACATTCTCAAGAACCATGTCTTCTCCATGAGGGGAAGAAGAAGGACATACAGAATGGGAAAAACCCACATGCTCGCATTGTCAGAAGGGACATGATGTCTCTAAGTGTTGGAAACTTCATCTGGAGTTAAGGCCAAAGAAGTATGGAGGAAATAAAAACAAAGATAAGGATAATCAAGCAGCTACTGCAGCCCTAATTCAAGACTTGGGATCTGATTCAAGTGATGACACTAAGATCACAACAATTGGGTAAATATAGAGCAACATAAAGTGCATTTGCAGCAAAGCATGCCTTTCCCAAATTTTGGCATGAATCTGATGATTATTCAAAAGACTGTTTATGCTTATGTAAGGAATTGTGTGATGTGCAAATCTATTGATAAAGGGTTGGGATTGTACACACCTATTCATAATTCATCTCGTCCTTTTAAAAACTTTGTAAGGGACTTTAATGGGGGACTACCAATGAGTTTGTGCTTTCAGTATATTGGAGTTCATGTTGGGCTTCCTATGACTATTGTACATGTTTGGGACTTTCGAATATTGGGGCAATTTTGGTCAGTTTTATGGAGTCTTAGGGACACTAATTTTGAAAGGAGCACAATGTCTTATCCACATGTTATTGGGAAAACATGGGTAGTCAGTAGAACATTCAGTCAATTTCTCCAGAATTATTGTGATGAACATCCTAAGGATTGGGATGAAAATTTGCAGCACATGCAGTGCATTAAATCTCCTTTTGAGGCTTGTTTTTGTTATCTGTTGAAGTCACATGTGGACTTTTCTTTCGGCACAAAATATGTGAGAGGTGGACATCATGATGCAAAGAAAATAGTGCAGCAGATAGTGCAAGAACAACAGGAGACGAGCCAGGCAATTTGCAAAGCCAGACATGAAAACCATCATCCTTTTGAAGTTGAAAAGCAAGTTTGGTTGTAGATCACCAAGGAAAGATGGAAAGGATGTATCGAGATTGGAAAGGTGAGGAAGATGTATCCTCACTTACTTGCAGAATGATTCAGGATTTTGGTGGTCCAAAATCTCTCCAATGGGGAGGAATGATCCAGTGGATTATTCATCTTCAAAACTTAAACTGATATGATATGGTACAAGGTTATTAATCTATGGTTTTAACTCATACGCTAAACATTATATGCACAGTCCACGCAGTCGCGCGCAGTTACCGCACAGTTTGTGCACTGTCAAGTGGAACATCGAATGGTTCGTGGGGCCAAGTATATGCCTCTAGCGGTCGTGGGCATGGTTAAACGGCACTATGCTGACGGTTAGATAAGGGTACGAGATCGCATTTTCTGCGACATACATATCGCACTTGCTGTGACAGACATATCACACTAATGCGACAGACATATCGCACTTGCTGCGATAGACATATCACACTTGCTGCGACATCGCGAAGTTAGTGGTGACATCAAACGGTTACATTACGTGTGACGCTATGGTATGGTGCAACATATGTGTGTAATGATCATTGCAACGTGTTGTGAGTCAACACATGTGCGTGGAGTTGGTTGCAACGTTTCAGGGATATGGAACGTCATGGTAACATAACGCTTGGGCAGCAATTTGGCGAGATTGCATGGTTCCATTTTAGCATATGATTGTAACGATAATGAAAAATATAACAGTTGTCGAACCGTTACTTACCCTGGGACTGAATGCTTATATAAACGTGTTTCTGGCCACATTGAGAGATCGCTTTTTTCTACTAGGAGAAGCTTGCGGGGTTAGCTGTAATTTATCCATATTGCTATTTGTATTTAGAGGTTGACCACTCTCTGTTATAATTTGGCTTATTTGCTTTTGAAGACCAGATTGTAATTTCCAGAGAGGAGTCTTGAGGACTTTCTATCCAGCATTCTGTTTGTATAGCTGCAGAATTTGATTTTACAAAGTGTTAGAGAACAGAGCTTCATTTTTCTGTTATGATAAACTTGGGGAGTTGCTGCGAAGTGCCCAGATGCTGTTTCTTTTGAAGTCGACATTCTCTGTTATAATTTAGCTTTCTTTTCCTTTCAAAGGCTAATTGTAATTTCCAGAAGAGAGGTCTTAAAGGCTTTGTACAGCATTCTGTTCATAGTTGCTGAAGTTGATTCTAGAACCATTTTGTACCATATTAAAGATATTAATTGGATTGGTACCCATTGGAGAGAGACTTGGAGACGTATCCCAATGGAGGGGGTGAACTCCATTATCAACTTCTGTTTTGTGGCTCTATGATTCTGTGTTTGTTTTTCCCACGTCTGTTTATCAGTTTTGCTTTTCATTTCTATTTTAAGCAGTTAATTCCTGTTAATGCTGGTTCATGAATTAAGCAAACTGGAAAACGCATTCTTTACATAAACTTTTAATGCACTCAAGTTGATATCTGACGGATCACCAACTTGTATGTGCTCATGTAGGTTGCTTCTATCCATGACTAGCTAGGACTGATATACCAATCAGAATGATGAGGCAGACTGACTACATCATCATACTGATCACTGAGGCTTATCAAATGATAACTTGTTGCACAAGCCCCAAGTATCTCCAAATCATAAGGAACCTCTATATGTGAAAAAGATGGCTCAGACTGATATTCCACTGACTGCATCACATCTAACTTTTCACAATACTGTTTCTCAATGTCTTCATTACCAATACCCTTGTGCAGCTCTGCATGGTATGACTCTGAATGATCACGTGAAATTTCTGAATGCTCCTCTTCCATACTAAGGTTTTCCCAGGAATCTGGATCTGTGCTCCCCTCTATGGACGTATCGTAGATTGGACTTCCACAAATTTTTGAATAGACACTCCCATTGTTGGACATATCATGGATGGGATTCTCCATAAGATTTTCATAAATTGGATTATCCATGAAATTCCAATAGTCATCACTCCCATCCATGTCATATGTGGGGGACTCTTCATCCATGGCATCATGCTCCTACCTATCCATGTCTTCCTTGTATTCATAACAATATTCTTCACATAAAATGTTACAAGGCAATAAACTTTCCAATCCTTCATCAACATGTGGAGAAAAAGGTCTAGTGTCACCACACACCATACTGATCTTATCATAAGTTTCTTTATAGGGTTCTATTATGATATCATGAAAAGGATCTTCAATCAAGGAAACCTTTTGGACATATTCAATGGGATCACTTGGTATGTGTTTCTCAGTGTATTTCTCTAGAGGGATTTCTGGAAAGATATTAGCATTGCAACACACTTGAGAATACACCAAATCTTCAATGTCTTTAGCCATGGTGACATGAGGAGAGTCTTCAACAATGTGTTCCATCATGGGCTCCTCCTGAAGCTCTTTAATAGGATCATCTTGGATTTTCCCTTCCTCAGAATCTTGCTGTGTATTGGGAGATACCTCATATTCTTTAATAAGCTGCTTACTTACTTCCTTTCTTGAGTAACTATGAGGAAACTCTTTGATGGTAGTATCATGAACCTCCTCTTCACTTAAATGTTCAAGAAGTGATTCCAAGTCTTCAATACTTTGTATCATGGAAAAAGGTCCATCATATGTTTCTATGTGATACTCTGTCCCAGATAGGTAGAAGGTACAGATCTTTTCAAGGAACTTTTTTAAACCATTCATACTACCCCTACCATCATGCCACTGCTCTAAAAACTTCCAAAGGAAGCTTGGAAAAGAAGTTATACATTTATTAGGAAGGCCCTGATAGAACCAACAACAGGCCTCACCCCAAAAAGTACTAGCAAACATTTCCATCATATTGTCTTCATGAAGAATATTGGAGTCAACAATCAACTGAAGGAAAGATTTGACATGCCAGATGGCCGAATAACCATAATTTCCATCAAATGCTAGAAGCTAGTTATATGCATCCCCCAAACCATTACAACAGTTAGGAAAACCTGGGATGTTTGAGAAATCAATAGGCTGAAACATTACGGTTAACTGGGAACCATATTTCTCCTTTAATTCATCCATATCAAAAATTAATAGTATGCATTTGATATAAGGATTAAACCTTGTACTGAAAAGGTGGAGCTGTCAAGTGATGAGATTTAAAGGTTTTAACATGTCGCATGGGCTCATCTACACACACAAAAACTTCACAAGTTTACGAGATAACATGGTTTTATCCCTTCGATGGAGTCGCCATGTGAAAAAGAAATATAAGCATTTATAAATCTTTTCACAAAAATTATTTTTTAATTTTCTTTCTAAAAATAAAAACTAGAAAAAAGTCAGTGGAGTCGCCAGATGAAAATTAAAGATCTACTCTAAGCATTCATCAAACAAAGCAAAAACAAAAAGGAAGAAAACAAAAGTCGTACTTGGGAATAAAAAGATTTATCCCCGGCAATGGCACCAAAATGTGTTTCCACCTTTCACACACCTGGGTCACGTGGTAGAAATCTTCAGCCACTCGGTGTGTCCTTGGGGGAAAGTCTCGAGTCAAGGCTATCACCTTGTTCTTCACTCCTTTGTTTAGGCTCAACTCCTAACAAAGCAAAGGGGGATAGACCCTATTAAGTTACTAAGGAAAATTTATTTAGTATGGTGATGTTAAACTGAATGAGTTACTTAGGAGTTTGAGATTTAACCATAAACAACCATAGATGACAAGATACAAAATGAGCGCATGAAAGCACAATGCTGAGACACAATATATATATATATATATAGCAAGAAAATAACCAGTGCCTTAAAATGGATTCAAAAGATAATCAATGTACTTGCATGTGCTTGGAGTGAATGTTTTGCAATTGCCTCTTGGTACATTTTAAGTTAATGTGAAATATGAGTTGATTAAAATTAGGCGAAGGGGTGGACTCCAGATATACCTGAGAGTACTTGGAGTATGTACAAAACTAAACCTTCACAGCTACCCACAAGGAATATGTGGGATGAATGGAGTCTCTGGGGCTATTGTTCATAATGCACATGTTAGGGTGTGACAGAGATAGGTGCCATGAGGTCACTTTTTAGGAGTTCTCGCTTCCTTTGGGTATTTTGCCACCGTAATGGTTTGATCTAGGTGTTGGAATTTCACCTGAAGGTTTGTCAATTTGAGAGAGTGAATCCTAATTATTCTAGTCACTCAAGTGATTTTGATACGGCTTGACTGGTCAGATGAACCGTAGCCAAGTGCAGAGCATACACACCGGAGTCTTGCTAGTTTTAGTAAATTTTGAGATGGGTGTTCTTGTTAAAAAACAAAACCCTCCAGGAACATCTTTTGATCCAAGTGGATCTCAATCAAGGAATCAAGAAGGGTTTAATTTTATAAAAGTTGATGAAACAAATGATGAAAAGGAAAACACAGATTCACAATTCCGGTTTTCTAATTAGTCCTACCATGCATCTCTTTCCTCTTTCGGGTCAATCGAGAAGTCGTGGGGTAAGTATTAAGATTACTTTGAAATATCAAATATGGAATATGAAATTGATAATAAATCAAAGTATACTACCCTGCAGATTAGAACTAACACTAGTTTGCAAAAAAAAAAAAAAAAAAACACGGACACAAATCCCCCCAGGGGGGATGGTGAATAGAATTGAAAGAGCCTATTCAAAAGGACCTTTTATTTTTATTAGTAGTGATTTAAAATATCATCAAATTAAAATTGATTCACTTTGGTCCTTGTTATCTGGGATCCAAAGGCTTACAACAAGCTTGTAACAAGCTTGAATTAAAACACAGCGGTGGGGGAAGCTTCCTGGAAGCTCTGGTTCGTCCAACAGTTGGAAATTTGGTAGAGTATCCTTCTCTTTTATGTTAGACCTGCTAAAAAATAGTGAGCAATTAAAATCAAATGTGCCCAAACCACGCTAATTACCAAAAAAAACTAAGTAGAAATTGTTAAATAGGGGTAATCTAATTTCTGCAAAAAGGAACCAAGGAAAACAAGCTTTCCTTGGGATATTGGCTTGCTATTTGGGAAGCCAATGAGATGTGCACTTTTATTGCATAATTTAAATCTTTGAAGAACAAAAAAGGAAGCTACCTTATGAGCAAGCTTTAGGTCTATGCTTTAGCTACTTGAAAAAGGGAATTTCCTACACCTAGATCTATCTTTATGAACTGATATTCTTTATGAAATTATATATTTAAGCAGAAAAACTCTTATAAAATAGATCTAAAAATATATATTCAATTCTTAGAACTAGATCTGATCATAAGAGGAAGAGACAGGTAACCGGAATATTGATTTTAATAGAAAGGAGGAAGAGAAGGGGAAAGGCCCGTTGTTGGATGGATCTGCAATGGAAACTTGTTAGTGGAATACAGAGGGGCAATGCCTTCACAAAAAAATTTGGATTTACAATGGATTCAAACTAGATCCACAGCTCGTCCAATCCTTGCTACCTGAAAGCTAAACACACAATCCTACACAAAACCTCATGAGATCTGGATATATATATGAAAAAGAGACAAGAATTACATGCAAATAAACTTATTAAACATGTATAATCTAGATCCTCAAACATATATGATATGAGATATAGAAAAAACAAGTAAACTTACTTTCCCAACTATACTCCTATTGATTCAGCTGAATCGTTCAAGCCAGACAGGGTTCAGATGCAGAAATTGAGAGAAAAGCTGACAACATCAATAGTCGTAAGACAATGCTTAATCCACACACATGAGAGAATTACACCATTTGGCCTCCAAAGCTTCTTTATTGCAACAATAAAAAAATTACAATAGTATTACAATTGCAAGCCCTTCAATCCAACTCTAGCTAGCTTGGAAGAGGCAGCCTGAGCTTTATTTATACAAAAAAAAAGGAGATCCATCCCATGGGGGCACAAATCCCAAGGAGATGGACCACTGTAGCTGAAGGAGAGTCCATCAATGCCTGATCTGTGTCTAGCTAAGCCAGATCTGAGTCTCACTGAGTGCAACTGTCAATCAAGGGGCTGATCTAACTGACACCTCAACCTGTTGACCGAAGCATCAACCAAAACTCATCCAAATGAGCCCAAACATGTGGAGGAGAGAGGGAGGGCGAAATTCCCCATAAAGGATGCTCAAGTTCAACTCTGGATCTTTCCAAATCACCTCCTTCAGTCAAGGATTTGTCAGATCCAGTCAATCTGGTTCAGATCTGACTGATTTCAATCAAATCGGTTGAGAATCCACTAATCTAGGATTTTGGATTTGCTCCATTATTCATCAATTTGTTAATTAAAATAATCAATAATTGATTTTTTGGGGCTTTCTGACCTGAGTGATGGAAAATCACTCAAAACTAGGAAATAGCGGGTCCATGGGTTTACATAGTGCTCTTAGCTTGAAAATGAGCACCTACATGACTGAAACTGATTATTTGGCCCACTTTTATTACAAAATCAATTTTTCCAATTAAACTATTAAAAAAATAGCCTAAGTTTTGGAAATTTTAAATTTTAATAAAAAACACTGAAAAAACTAAAAAAATTGAAAATTTGAAAAAACCTAGGGGGACTTACACATGTTCATATGACTCGACCATGATGTCTAGCATGTTTATACATTGACACATAGACTCTAATAACCTCAATAGGCCTAAATTCCAAGCCAACCACCCCAACTTTGGAGGTATGGAGTGAAAAACTAAAAAATTATCAGTCGTTTATTCAACAACCAATAATAACCAAGGGAAAAAACACCCTGGGCTGATTGGATTGACAAATAAAGTCTAAGAGACCGAGTCTTTTACAGACACTATCATGCTAGAACATTTATTAGAAATCCCCCATGGGGTATGAACATGTGATATAGTACAACAAGGCTTCTTAGAAGCAAGAATGAAGGTCTTCTGAAGTCCGAACAAGTTATCCTTGTCTGGTTCACTAGGCTCACTTGATCAAAAACCCCTAAGTACAACTTAGGTGGTAACACTGCCCCATCAACTTGCAAAATTTTATTCATATTTTAATAATATCAGCAGTTGGAGATAATATTCAGATCTGAATTAGATCTGGGATATTACACATAGGAATGGAAAATTATGGAAAATCAAGTTTTTTCTTAATGTTGGTTAAGTCTCTCCTATAGGGAAATCTAGGGAATGATTGATATCAATCAAATCAACTAGAAATTTGAAGGAAAATACAAACCCTATAGAGAATCTTTCTAATGAGTTAGGTTCTCCAGTGGAGTTTCTATTTATGTTGAGGGATTTGACTCACCTAAATATCTAGGGTTAGGTATATAACATATTAGGGAAGATCCTACTTTAATATCCTACTTTTCCAACCAATACATAATTCAAAAGAGGTGATAATGAGTACTTAGTTTGATCCAAATGGTTGAATGACTTACAAGTGTATATCTCCAATACTTTTCCTCCAATCGTCCTTGGAAATTTCACGTACCTGCAAACAAGAAATACACAAATACCTTTCTCTAAATATTTTGACAACCAAATAATGATGATAAAAACAATAATTGAATACTTAATTGAACAAACAAAACTACTTTCATCAATTTCGATCATTTCAACACTCAAAACATCCTACATAAATGAGTTATAACATAGGAATAAATGTTTTGGGAGAGGTAAATAAGAGTCATGTCATATTAGGATGTAGAGACAAATACAAAAGCCAAATCAATAGTTGAGCCTTTAATGAGGTGTCTCCTTCTCTGATCTTGATTCTCCTTTCCTAGGGCCACTAATAGACCATCTTCTACAATATTCCTCATACTTGGAATAAAATGGATCAAATGGGTTGATCCCCACTAACTCTAGAGAGGCAAGATGACTCATATTATAAGGGAAGAAGAGAAGATTAAGCTTTCTATAAAAACTCTAGGGAAACTCAGATTCTATTCCTTCAAAGTATCCTTAATTTAGTGAACCATTGGTCCTATTCCTTCCATTTGAAGCTTGTTTTATACTTTATGGTGAGTTTTTTAGGTGGTTGTTTATGGTGTAGCTAAGACCAGACTGAAATCCAACTATCCAAACTCCAAACAACATGTGGAAATCATTTTCTTTTTTCATTTTTTGAATTTCAATAGGAGTGTGTATGTTGCTCAAGGGTAACATGCGTACATGTGTTTTTCTCCATGACTAAGTGTGTGCACGATATAATCTGATGTTTTTTGAAGTGTTTTTCTCGCAATTTTATGAATGAGGAGGATGTAGGAGGATTTGCACCAATGATGAGTAATTTATTACTATAACAAATTATCCCTAATGTATGATTTCAGAGGAGAATGAAATGGAAAAAATACATTATAAATCAACCATGATAGTAATCAGCAATCCTGAGTAGGATTCACCAAAACCAGATTTGGAAGACAACCAAGGATTATATTACTCTCTTCCCATGGAAGGAATACCCATGCTCAAGTTAAAAAGAAAATTGACACCAAAAACAACAATATGGATCCATGACATATAAAAGATGTAGAAGTATGGCCATGAAAATTATACATAGTGGATCCATGTGACAATATATAATAGCCACAAACATATACACATTGGATCTATTTCTTAGTATATATTAGGAGAACAACTATAACTGCAATGAAGATAAATTGGCTCTTCAAGTGGCACGAATGTGAGAAAGTGTATGGTATAATATTGCACAACTCAGGAAATAGAAAAATGTGAGAGTGGTATTGTTGGCTCAATGTCTTCCATCCAAACCAGTGAAAGGCATGATTCATGGACATGTGAATAAACGATCTAAATTTGAACATGTAGGACATCATTTGATTACTAATCATTGATTTATATTTTTAACAAATGTGATACAACCCACCGATGATGATAATTGGTTCCAAGGTACTTAGTACATTCTATTAAGTGTGAATAGATGCCTTATATTTGAATAATTATAGAATCAATCAAGAGGGAGACAATGATTTATACCCACTTCCTAATCATGGGGGACCCTGCAACTGATGAATGCAAACCCAAAGGTACTATATAGACTATAAATCTCATTCCCATAGCAACATTTTTTTATATTTATAGGAAGGGAGTCATTCGAAGGGAGGCATTGAGGCATCCTCAACCATCCACCATGAGTATGTATCAGGAACTAAATTGACTTGAAAAATAATTTGAACATTTCACAGGATAGACCACTGAGTACATGTCTCACATGAACCAAATGTAAATAGTGCATGAAAGAGACCCTTTGAGAAAAAATCAATAATGAAATGTATTGACATGAGTGAGGACTTCCATCAATGATGAAAATGGAATACAAGATACAACATGAATCCCAAAATTTGAATAGAGGTATTGTTGTCGAACATAATGGGAAAACACTTAATCAACATCTAATTATGTGTTCCCATCTGTTTAGTACAAGGTTATCTATCAACAATGAAAATAGGATTAGGGGTGTTATGACTCTAGGTCAACTCGTGAGAGAAATATGTCATAGTTTATAAGAAGTGACCCACTAGTAAGAAGTCAATACTGAAATTCTACACTAGCATGAGTTTAGACACTGGATATGATGATACTTATAAGACAAATTGACAATACTAAAGGATGACATGCAAAGTTACGAATTATGAGGAATGGTTGACTCAAGCTAATACTTCCTTTGAACAAGAACATGACACATTGTGTGACTTGAGCAGTGACAATGAACCATGGATATAATGATGACATATAGTCAACAATGCATCAGGAAATGAACATCACTCCACAGTGGTTTGAACAGTAACCAATCGAAGGAGTACTAGGACTCAAACGATGGTTCAGTTTCTATGGACAAATCTACTACCCAATTGTGAACATGGGCATGCCACAATTTCTATGTTCAAAGGAAACAACACTATGTTACTCAAGACATTCAGAGGATATCATAATTATTTCTCCCTCCCTTTTGTTTATAAATATTTTATTTTTAGATTCATAATATAAACCATGGAAAGGAATAAAAAAATGTTATATTACATTGGAGGAAACGAGTGCCGCATGTCATGCTACGAAGTTCCAACTGCACAGAAGAAATCTATGCAAAAAATAAAAAAAAAATAAAAAAAGGATGTGCATGAAATGGAAACTCATATGGGATGTCTCCTCTAGTCATGGTTATGAGCAGTGGCTACAATAAATGTAAGGGATTATATCTAATGAGAATACATGAGTAGTGAGCATTGTGTGTAAAATGAAAGAATGCATTAAGCTCAATTAACACAAGAAATGGTATGTAGTGTATAAACACAACTTAGATGAAAAATGTGGGATCCCCTACAGGTAATGGCTAGCAACAATATTAGGAAGATAAAATTTTCTTCAACATAAATTCAAGGTGGAGCTCCAATAGGCTCCCAAACCTATTAGAGATATTCATCATGAGCACTAGATGGTTAAATGGGGAACTATATAATGTACCCATGTTTTAGGTAGGCTTTAAATCATTAATTATGACTTTTCATTATGGAAAGGTATTGCCACAATTTAATGAGTGTGGATCCTAACGTTGACGGTGTTTCCAAGTTGATAATGCATGTATGCATGCGGAGTGGACCTATCCTATGTGCCAATTAGAAATGATATTAACTTGGTCACCACATAATAATGTTGTTCTAAGTGAAAATATCTCATAGAACCATGTTATACTTGATCAAACATTAGTTCTCAAGTAGCACCATTAGTAGCATTTTTTAACAAAAACCTTTTATAATATTTTTTGGACACTTTGGGTAAATAATTTATTTTCAAAAGTTTATAATGGTTCAAAATTTGTTTTTTTACCAAAAATTTTACAAATTACTAAATTAACTAATGTACCATTGATTTTCAAATCCAAATTATGGGTTCGTCATTTTTTGGTATCAGGCGTCGTTGCCACCAAGTTTTAAATTGCTATCTTGTATTTATTTGTTATGCTTTCATTTTGAACTTGTATATTCTATATGTGTATATTTTGATTTTCAAAATTGAACCTACACATAAGCAGGTAGAAGTTGGATGGGGTGTGTGTGTATGTTCTTGTCCAAACTATTACCCACATACACATTGCTCTATACATTGTTGTTTCTACTGCAAGGTGCTTACACCACCAGGTAATAGAAAATATCAAATTTTTGCACTAATTTTTAAAAAATATCTATTTGTAGTACCTTCCAGTGGCTATCCAATGGAGTAGATGTGATCACGAGACAATAAATTTGAGGGTGGTGATCGATCCATTTGCATTGGGTGCACTCCGCCAATGTGGTTTGTTGAAATTATTTAGATGTCAAGATATGTGTAACAAACATAAAATAATAAATAATTATATAGTTAATAATTGAACATAATTAATTACAAATAAGAATCAAAGGCATGACCTTTCATACACAATGCCCAAGCCATATTTAAATAGGGCCATCATTTTAACCTATTATCTATCATTCTATATATTATTTTTATATCAATGGATATTACATTGGTGTTAGAGCCACACCACCTCCCTATCATTGTTTGCACTCCCTACCAGTTCTCTCCTACTCACATAGCCCCCCTCCTCGTTCCATACACTGGTCCATTCATCCATATGTTCTCCCCAATCCCCATGCTCCTTACCTGCACAACCTCGCTACACGGCCACGCCCTCTAGCCAGCTCCGCGTCGCCCCAATGCCACTCTCTCGCTTTCCCTTCCACCTAGATACCCTCTTCCAACTCCTCCTACAATCATCCACGCTGCTATCACCACCTTCTTCCTTTGTTGGCTCCATCTCCCTCCGCTTCACTCCGTCGCCCCCTACACCTACACCCAAATTCTACAATGTTTGCATAATTACTGAAATAACCCACATATCCGTAGATATAAAATGATATATATAATGATAGATAATAGGTTACAATGGTGTCCTGCTTTAAATATGGCTTGGGCATTGTGTATGAAAGGTCCAACCCGGACAACTCAACATGATTATATAGTACTAGGATGTGGACCCAAAGGCCTTAATTATTGATGGAGTCATCCTCAATATTGAGATCTAGGAAATTATATCTTGAATGACTTATCTAAATGGGGATTAGAGATGACCCTCAAAATGGGCCCTCGAGGAGGATTGATAGTTCAGGATTATGTTGATACCTATTGTAGTGTCGATGTTAAGTAGATCGATTCTTGGTTTCCCATTGAGCATATCACATATCTTTTCCTCAAGATCATTCTACTCATTATAAGCATGGTTTCCAGTTCTACTTATCCTTAGCTGAATTCTTGGACCCGCATTTTTTATGCAGTCGAGTGTATATGGCCTACTATTTATGGTTGGTGCTCACTTATGTTGAGTAACATGAAATATCAGTTGACTAGATGTGAGATAGGTGGAATTTGGTTGTTTGGTTATGGAACTCTTCTAGTCTCCTTCTTCGTATAGATAGTATCGACTATACGTCCATGTACTATTATGCCCTGGTATGACTTAGGAACTCAAGAATGTGTGTGGGGTGATATGCTCAGGAGGCTTAGCGATGGAAAAGTCCTCCATGCCTTCAATGATGAGTATTTTTTACTAGTGTAACTCTTGTATCATAGACAACGATGAATACCCTTATGAGCTGATGGACTTTGGTTAGGATCCATATTTTCCACTCCTACTAGATGCACATTGGGGGAAAATAGGTAACTATTGTTGTTTTGAAGTTTTAAAAAATTTATGATTTATTGAAAATATATCTAGTTTTTATGGATTCTCATTTATATATGATTTTTTTAGAAACTTATCTAACAAAATATTTTCATATGTCAAATAATGGCACTGTTCGGGCAGTAGGACCACACCATAGGAGGAGATGTTATGAAGAGGAGCAAGGTCCAACTGATATAAAGGCATATTCAATACTGGACACTCTCCATAGGAACCTAGACGACTTGAACAACATGGTCCCCATGGATCAAATAGAGGAGTTACCTGAGAACATGTAGTGATAGGTCATTGGGGTCCCTCGAGTATGGGTTTAGATCCTTTTCTAGGTGGCTTCTCTATTGACTACCTACCCAACCGTATCCTACAGTTGAGGCATAGTACTAACATAATGAAACATTTTTGCATAAAATATATAAATCCTTATTTTTGTATATATGACCCATTGAAAGCTAGATGGATTCTCATTTTTTATTTTAAACTTGATGGAGATCCTATATTATTAATGAAAAATATCAGTCGTGTTTTTTTTACTTATATGCTTGATTATTGGTGTGTCAAATAACGATCTAACACATAATTGGTTACTGCATTCATTAATAAATTAAATCTCCTTGGAATGTGTGCATATGAAACAAATTCAAAATATGTCTCAAGAAGACGCACTTGTAGAAAATTTCATAGCAAATTACTGTTGCAGACACAGTACAATCCATTAAGTTGTGACACTGCCAATTGGGAATCCAAATGGACAACAAAACCCTCTATACCATGTCACATGGAGTCAATAGGAATTTAATAAATTCATGGTATTCAGTGACATTTTTGGTTTTCAATCAAAGGCATACCCCTCCTAAACTTACCAATTGACCTGTGGGTGAATAAACCACCCATGCAGCAAATGCAAGGTTATGGATGTGGCAGCTAGAACCCTTCCTTTTAAGTTCAAAATGTTGTTGTTTATGATAACATATACCAATCAAGATAAACAAAAAAATGAGTGGCATATAAAAGCAAAGATAATAGTACAGGAAAATCAAATTGTTTTACTTATAATACAAGTTCAATGCATTTTCTAGGCACTTCCACCTAGGAATAACATCTCTTCAAGTAGTGCTAATTTATGGGACCACTTATCACATTTCCTTTGAAGTATTCTAATTCATAGCCTCCTTGGTTTAAAAATTCCCTCGCAATGTATGAACTAAGCCAGATTGAGTTGAACTTCCTTGACCCTAGTTTGTCATGATCATGATCATAAACAAGCATCATGTCTCCATCCGAGAAGACAAAGAGATGAGTTGACTTATCATATTTTTCTTTGATGCACTTTTTATGCACTTAATTTGTAGTAGAAGCATCATTCCTATGTTCATATAATTCTTCCAAGTACATGTTGATGTATTTGTAACTTCAGAATGTATTCATCTATGCATCTTATGTCTTGTCACCCAATGTTTATTCCAGGATGTATCTATTATGTAATTGAGTCATTTTGTCATGCCCTGATGCTCCGATTGGGAGGATCTATTATGTAAACAATTCATGTCAAGTCATAGTGAGTAACCCTCTGATTGTTTAAGGGTTAAAGTCCCCGTAGTTCCGGGGCACTAGGGTTATTAGACTCTCCTAGTAGAGGTCGGCCCTAGTAGGGTTTTATTCATGCAGGGATTAGTATAAATAGAGAACTGGAGTCTCTATTTATCACACAACTCATACAAACTCAAGTGTAGCACATAGTTGAGGAAGGAGAAGACACTGGGGCTAGACAAGAAGAAGATTACTGCTGTCGGGATATCACTAACTGTTTTGGGATTTTCTATTTTGGTGCTGATTCTATCTCTAAGGAAGTTGTGGGGTTTTCTCCTTTATGGTTTCCCTGAGGAAAAAAACCGTGTTCATTGTCTCTTGTGTTTGATTGCTGTGCTTGTTATTCTCTCAGTTAAAGATCCTAGTAATGCTAGCTTAATGTTGAAAAACTAACATGGTATCAGAGCTAACCTGAGAAGAAGACAATGTGTAGCTGTGGGAACTAGGGCTTCCTAGTTTGTGGATCTTCCTCCATATATTTTCAGCAAAAGTAAGGTGGAATAAATATCCTCCTTAGGGCGCATCTTTCTGTTGAAGCATAATCCAATTCTGAGGTTTTTCAGTTTTGGACCCGACACTGCTGCTGGAAATTAGGGCTTTTCACAGAAGAGGAATTTTTCAGTGAGACCAGGCTTGGATTGATCTCCTCCCCAAAATCGAAGTTAGGGACAAATTTCAAGGAATTTGGGTGGACATATCTCCCAAAAAGCAAAACCCTAATTTTCTCCTGATCCAGTACTTCAGGATTTCAGCTCAAGTTTCAGATCCAACATCTTAAACCTGGTAAGATATAAATCTTTTGTATTTCCATTTGAGGTTCTCTGTTAAGATGTCTCATCATACCAAGCTTGATGAAAAGCTTGAGGGAGATGATAACTTCCGAGCATGGAAGTATAGGATCTCCCTAGTCCTAGAAGAAAATGAGTTAGACTCCTACATCCATGAGGAGGTTCCAGTTCGAGAGGGAGATGAGGCAAAAGCCTTACATAAGAAGAAGATGGTTATGGCAAAGAGGATCATTGCTGATTCTATCAAGGATCACCTTATCCCACAGGTGTCCTCTCTCAAGACACCTAAAGCTATGTTTGATGCCCTAACCAAATTGTTTGAAGGGAAGAACATGAACCGAAAGATGACTCTGAGAAATCAACTGAAGAATGTGAAGATCCAAAATGTAGAGACCATCCAGTCTTACTTCACAAGAGTTTCTCATATCAAGGAACAATTGGAAGCAGTAGATGAAGAAGTGGAGAATGCAAAAATTGTGATGACCACCTTGAATTGTCTCCCTAGGACATGGGACTCTTTCATTCAAGGGATCTATGCTAGAAAGACGTTAGTCAAGTTCAGCAGACTGTGGGAAGAATGTTCTCAAGAAGAAGCTAGGATAGCAGCTCAAGAAGAGAATATGGGAAGTGAAGATCAAGCTCTCACAGTACAATCCAAGAAATCCGGATCCAGCCATCACAGAAGTAAGTACTCTCATTACAGGAATAACTCTAGAAATCCTAGAGATAGGTCTAAGTTCATTTGCTATACATGTGATGAAAAAGGACACTTTGCTAGAGATTGTCCTAAGAACAAAATTATCTCTCACAAGAAGAAGGGAAGCAAGAGAAGACATCATGCTCATGCTGCAGAGGATGATGAACCATCCAAGAAGAGATCCAGATATGAAAGTGAAGATTCTTCAAGCGAGGATGAATATGTTGTGATATCCACTCTCACGGGAAACATTACTTATGGAAGTGATGATTGGATTATTGATAGTGGGGCCTCAAAACACATGACTGGATTCGAGGAATCCTTTGTGAGACTTTCAGAACATGAATCACATCACAAGGTGAAGCTAGGAGATGACTACCAATATCTAATAAAAGGTAGTGGGGAATCTTCCTATAAACTAGACTCTGGTAAGTCTCTAACAATGAAGGAAGTATTGTTTGTGCCAGGACTCAATAAGAACCTTCTCTCCATATTAGCATTGGATGCAAAAGGAATGAGGGTTGCATTCATAGATGGTCAAGTCATCATGTGGCCAAGAGGAAAGACTATCAATGATGCGGTAGTGATTGGTGAACAAGAAGGAGGTTTGTACAAATTGGAGGGCCATCTAGAACAAGCCTTGGTCCATGACACAGTAGAGCCAAGTGACATTTGGCATAGAAGGATTGCACATGTGCATTACATAGCACTACCTCTTGCAAGCAAAGTTGTTGAAGGTCTTCCAGAAATGCAAGCAAAACATGATGGGGTCTACAAAGGATGTGAAAAAGGAAAGAACACAAAGAAGACATTTCCAAGTAGTGAAAGCAAAGCAAAAGGAATCTTGGAAATCATCCACTCCGATGTATGCGGTCCTATGTCATCAAGCTAACTAAGCAGGTATGCATATTATGTTTCTTTTATTGATGATTTTTCTAGGAAGACATGGGTTTACTTCATGAAGAATAAAGACGAAGTATTCAGCAAATTCAAGGAATTCAAAGCCTTGATTGAGAATCACACTAAAAGGAAGATCAATATCTTTCAATCAGATAATGGTGGAGAATTCACTTCAAATGAATTCAAAGAGCTATGTAAAGAATCAAGGATTAAGAGGGAGTTGTCTACTCCTTATAATCCACAACAGAATGGGATTGCGGAACAGAAGAACAAAACTATCATGGAAGCTTCTAAAGCTATGCTTCATGATCAAGATCTTCCTATGCATCTTTGGGCGGAAGCTTCCAGAACAACGGTGTATGTACAGAACTGTACTCCACATTGAGTACTTGAGAACAAGAATCCTGAAGAAGTATTCTTCGGCAAGAAACCAGAAGTCATCCATCTCAAAATATTCGGTTGTCCTGTATACATACACATTCAAAAAGAGTAGAGAACAAAATTAGATCCTTCAGGAAAGAAGGGTATATTTGTGGGATACTCTGAAAGCTCGAAGGCTTACAGAATCTATTTCCCAGGATACAAGAAGATTGACATCAGCAGGGATGTGACATTTGATGAAGACACAGCCTACAACAAATCCGGAAAGAGACCTACTGAAGAACCTAAAGAAGTATAAGCACCCAGAATTCATGACACAACCATGAACGAATAAATTCAAGAAGAATATCGAGAATTTGAAGAACCACAAAGACCTGTAGATCCACCTCTGGAGAAGAATCCTCACAAGAGGAAACCTTCTTGGGTACGAGAACTTATCCAAGGTATGGAAAGATATGGGGCTCCAAAAGAGAATCACAGAGAAAGAAAAAGGACCAGATCCTATTCCGGGTATGTAGCTTTACTATGTGATTTCATTGATAAAGAACCTTCCAGTTATGAAGAAGTGGCAGAACGAAAAGAATGGAAGGATTCTATGATCGAAGAGTATCAGTCGATCATGAAGAATTATGTTTGGGATGTTGTCCCAAGACCAAAAGAGAAGTCGGTTGTAACTTCCAAATGGATCTACAAGATCAAGCATGCTGCAAACAGTAGCATTGAAAAATATAAGGCAAGATTTGTGGCTCGAGGTTTCTCTTAGAAAGAAGGAATAGATTATGAAGAAACCTTTGCACCTGTAGCCAGATACACTTCCATTAGATCAGTACTTGCTCTGGATGCAGTGATGAAATGGAAGATACACCAGATGGATGTCAAGACTACTTTCTTGAATGGTGTAGTGGAAGAGGAAATGTATGTAGAACAACCACTCAGTTTTGAGACACATGACATAGAGTCTCATGTATACAGATTGAAGAAATCCTTGTACGGTTTGAAACAAGCACCCAGGACATGGTATGGCAGAATTGATAGCTTTCTATCTAGTTTGGGCTTTACCAAGAGTAAAGAATATTCCAACCTTTACTACAAGGTTGAAGATGGCAACCCAGTGATGCTTCTACTATATGTAGATGATCTATTTGTGACAGGTATGGATGGGTTGATTGCTGATACAAAGAGAAAGCTTGCTGTCGAGTTCGAGATGAAGGACTTGGGTATGATGCATTATTTTCTAGGTATGGAGGTGTGGTAGAGTGCAGATGGAATATTCCTTGGACAAGGGAAGTATGCAGTAGAGATCCTAAAGAGATTTGGGATGATGGACTGCAAGACTATGGCCACACCTATGGCACCGAACCTGAAGCTATTGAGTGATGCTTCATCAGAGATGATTGATACCACGATGTATCATCAGATGATTGGGTCCTTGATGTACATGAAGAACACGAGACCAAACATTTTCTTTGCTGTGAACACCTTGAGCCAGTTCTTGACAGATCCGAGAAATGTTCACTTGATTACTGCAAAGCATATTCTGAGGTACCTAAGGGGTACTGTTGATTATGGACTCCAGTACGATGTGAATCAGAAGATTAACCTAGAGGGTTATGTTGATTCAAATTGGGTAGGCAGTGCCATTGATAGGAAGAGAACTTTAGAATGTTGCTTCAGTATGGGATCAGGTGTGATCTCTTGGTTTAGCAGGAAGCAATCCTATGTGGCACTGAGTACAGCTGAAGAAGAGTATGTCATAGCTTGTTCAGCTAGTTGTGAGGCAGTATGGCTGCAAAAGCTACTTTCTGATATATTTTATCTCTAATTAGATGCTACTTATATACATTGTGACAACCAGAGTTGCGTGAAGTTGTCAAAGAATCCAATGTTCCATGACAAGTCGAAGCATATCGAGATCAAGTATCACTATATCAGGGATATGGTGCAGAGGGGAGTAGTGAAGCTCCAGTATGTTGCGACGGAGGAACAGATAGCTGATGTATTGACGAAGCCACTGGATAGGCTGAAGTTCAAGTACTTCAAGGAGAAGCTTGGTGTTCTCCAGATCGAGGTTTCCTCCAAGAGAAAGTGATGAGACCCATAGCCATTCTGTCATGGTGAGAGGATTGGTTCCTTCCATGTCAGATATGAGTGCTGTCCATTCTGTCGAGTAGGAAAGATGTAAGGGCAACTGGCATTTTGGGAATGGAGGCACCTGGTCAGTTACCAGGAAAACTTAGTCTAGGACTGAGAATTCATTCTGATGTGATAGATGGATGTGTTCCCACTTGATCAAATGTAAGGGCTGAACCATTCTATCATGGCTAAAGGATTAAGTTCCTTCCATGTCAGATGTGAGTGTTGGCCATTCTGTCGAGTAGGACAGATGTAAGGGCAACTTCCATTCTAGGAATGGAGGCACCTGGTTAGTTACCAGGTAGCTCAGTCTGGGACTGGGGGCAATTCTTATGCAATGATAGGATTAGTTCATTCATGATCAGATGTGCGTGCATTCCCTTTCGATGTGATGTGTTTACACATGGTCGAATGTAAGTGCAGATCCTTTCCAACGAGATGAGGTTGGATATAAGTGTTGAGCCATTCTAGCACGATGTGTTTACACATGGTCAAATGTGAGTGTTGTGCCTTTCCAACAAGATGGGGTTGGATGTAAGTGCAGTGCCTTTTTGACAAGATGAGGATGTAAGTGCAGAGCCTTTTCGATGCGATGTGTTTACACATGGTTGAATATAAGTGTTGAGCCTTTCTGACAAGATGAGGTCAGATGTGAGTGCTGGGCCTTTCTGACAAGATGAGGTCAGATGTGGGTACTGGGTGTGCCTTTCTGACAAGATGTGGTCAGATGTAAGAGCTGGCCAGGCCATTCTGACTTAAGTGTCAGATATAAGCGCTGATGAAGACCTACATGAAGGGTAGGCCCTACAGGATTGACTCTGTAGAACTTCCTGTGATGAGAAGAATCGAGATAGCACCATTATGAGATAGCAGATGATGATCCAGACTTGATGATGATCCATATCAAGTGATCCAGATGAGATGATCCAGACTTGATGATGATCCAGATCAAGTGACGATCCAGTTGTGATGATGATCCAGACTCGATGATCTAAATCAAGTGATCCAGATGAGATGATCCAGACTTGATGATGATCTAGATTGAGTGATGATCTAGCAGTGATGAGCCAGTAGTCATGATGATGCAAATCATGTGATAAAGAGGAAGAAGATGGCTTGAAGACTCAAATACGAAGAAGACTTGAAGAATAAGATGACTTGAAGACTCGAAGACAAAGAAGACTTGAAGACTGAAGAATACTTGAAGATGATGAGATGATCCAGTTGATGCAGAGAAGAAGACCAGTGCTGAAAATTGTGTCGAAAGAATACCTTCCTAGTTAAGAGGGAGTGTTGATGTATTTGTAACTTCGGAATGTATTCATCTATGTATCTTATGTCTTGTAACCTGATGTTTATTCCAGGATGTATCTATTATGTAATTGAGTCATATTGTCATGCCCCGATGCTCCGATTGGGAGGATCTATTATGTAAACAAGTCATGTCAAGTCATAGTGAGTAACCCTTTTATTGTCTAAGGGTTAAAGTCCCCGCAGTTCCGGGGCACTAGGGTTATTAGACTCTCCTAGTAGAGGTCGGCCCTAGTAGGGTTTTAGTCATGCCAGGATTAATATAAATAGAGAACTGAAGTCTCTATTTATCACACAACTCATACACACTCAAGTGTAGCACATATTTGAGGAAGGAGAAGACACTAGGGCTAGACAAGAAGAAGATTACTGCTGTCAGGATATCACTTACTGTTTTGGGCTTTTCTATTATGGTGCTGATTCTGTCTCTGAGGAAGTTACGGGGTTTTGTCCTTTATGGTTTCCCCGAGGAAAAACACTGTGTCGATTGTCTCTTGTGTTTGATTGTTGTGCTTGTTATTCTCTCAGTTAAAGATCCTAATAATGCTAGCTTAATGTTGAAAAACTAACAGTATACTAGGAATTCTTCTAACTAGATAGTGTTGGGTAGGATATCAATGGCTATTTTTAACGAAGGAATATTGCATTCAATTGGTATAACAAATTCAACTCCATGTGCAAGCTGGAAATGGGTGAACTCGTCGTAGTCTTCACTAAATTATTATACACCCAAAGACTAGGGTATAGCATGATGTGCTAATTTTTCTTACTCCTACTCACCGTCCATTGCAACATGGTTTTCACAAACTGATTAACTAATTCTACTTGTCCATTTTCCTATTGACAGTATGGTGAAGAGAAATATTGACAGAATCTGAGTTTTTCAGCTAATTTTGTCATCATTTTATTATGAAAGTGACTTCCATTATCAATGACAATCTTTTTAGGAATACCGAATCTAGCTATAATATGGTTAAAAATGAAATGTGGAGCTATTTAACTCTCATGTATGACGGTATGCATATATTCAGCCCATTTACTGAAGTAGTACACAACCACAATAATGTAATTATGAACTTTTAGCGATGTCAGGTTACATGTTGTATAATTTGTCCCCCGTTTTGTGAAGGGCCTAACAATGATAATAGGGTAAAGGGAAACAGGGTGAGCATGCATCTTCATGGGGAACTTTTGACATGGGTGACACTTATTTACTACTTCAACACAATATTTTAATATTGAAGGCCAAATATACCCATCATGTAGTATCTTTTGGGATGTAGGTAAACTGATAAATGACCGCCACATGCTCCTCCATGCAAATCACTTAAAACCTTCTCATATTCCTACTGAGTAATAAATCACCTAAGTAACATATCAAATCCTCGATGGTATAAGGTATCACCAATAATAAGATAGTGTTTTTCTTGGTAGTGAATACATCATCAGACCACGCAAGAGAATTGAGATGGGAACTTTTGAGGCTTGAGCTATACTAGGAAGTTTCCACACCAGAGGTCATTTGAGTTAGTGATAAATATATGTTAATCATGCAATGAATCATTCTCAATTGATTCCTTTCCTTCTCTAAGGAGTCTCAACATGAGCTCATTAAATGACTGACTTTTTTTATTTTTCTTATGTGAATCCTAAGTCAAAATCTTGTATAATTACAATACAATTACTATGTATTCCACTAAAATTACATTGGGACTAGATATAATTAAATGGATTTACTTATGAAATCACTAGTGTCCTTCTTAGGATAATCTAATATCAGAGTCTTTGGACAATGTGAACAACTATCGGGGCCAACTTCACGACATAAAATTACCTCAACTCAAGTTAGGTTAAGTTATTTCTTAGATAGTACACCACGTGTTCCTATTGCACTTCATATTCTTGGACCAAAGCCATTCCAATGGTTGACTCAAACAACACAATATACAAAAGGAAATATTTTCTATAGATGGGTGGACTTGATAATGGGGTGGACAAAAGTATTTTTTTCAATTCATGAAAATACCTTTGAGCATGATCATCCCATATGAATGAGACTCTTTTCCTCAAAAGGTGCATAAAACCTTTCATAATATCAATGTAATTTGTAAGGAATCAATGCAAGAAATTAGACTTTCCTTAAAGCCTCTATAATTGACACAAGTTAAGTGAGGAAGGAAATTAAACTGTCACCTCAACCTTGAACAAGTCTACCAAAGTCCCATTCTTATAAACTATATAACCAAGTAATCATCTTGAAATGGTGAAAAATATAAAATGGTGAGGATTCAAATGAATCATATAATAGTGAAACCTATCGAAGAAAACCCTAATATATTTAGGTGATCAAATTTTCTTACAGATAGCTTCCAGTTCATCTAAGTAAGCTTTGATGATCTTTTTTATGTCATGAAAATCATACAACATAGCTTGCTAAAACATAACTTTAGCATTTTTCAGGACAATGGCATCCTCCTGTTTAAAAAATTTCATTAAGGACAAATGAATGCAGTATTGTGCTAATATTAAAGGTGAATTTGAATCTGGTTGTATCTTGAAAACCCATCCATAAATGAGAAGATTGTGTTTCCTATTAATTCTTGATAATTTTATCAATTAATGAGGTAGGATAATTATCCTTATGACATGCAAGGTTTAGGTCACTGAAATTAGTGCATATTTTTCTATTTCCTTGCTTGTTTTCGATGGGTACCAAATCAAACACTCATTTAGTCAATGGGACATGATAGGTGAAACCAACATGGAGAAGTTTCACCAATTCTACATTAACGACAACATCCTTATGAGGGTTGACTGGTCATAGCTTTTTTTGAACTTGTTTAACATTGAGGTACATTTTTTTTTTAATAATGATAGGATTGATCCCTAGCATATCTTCATAAGACCATGCAAAAATATCACAATATTATTTAAATAGTGCAATATAAAGTTCTATCTCCTTTAGAGAACAATCTACACCAATAAAGACATTATCTATGACCCTTGGTTTCTTGGATATATCAATTGGGATGTTTTTATAAATTTTATCCATATTTCCCTCTCCATGTACTTCATGTAGAGCAATAGGGATGCTATGCCAATCCATAGTTCTTGTTCTGATAACTTCATTCTCATCAATACTTAATCCATTTGTGGTAGGTAAAATTGATGCACACTAGTACATATCTTTCCACGATATTTATTCCAAATACATAGCTTCCAAGATAGCTTCATTAGAAGGAAGAACCATATAAAAAGGATCTTAACAAGGTAAATAATCGATATCCCAAATGGTCATATTATATTGATTTCACTCTTACACAGATGTAGAATTACCATCATGGTATACTATATTGGATAAGACACCTTGACATGATATCTCAACTATAGACAAAGAAGATTCCCTTCCATATCTAAGTCTCTGAGAGGATTCTGGCACTATCCACGGGTCTTCAAAATAAGAAGTTTTGGTGTATCATACTCTCACCATGAAATTAGTGGAGACTAAGGAGATCGCATGTATGGGGGAAATGTTATCATTTGGGTTGGATGGGATAATATTGAAAGTTCCCATAAGTGTAGAGTACATCCCAACTCCATTTTTTCCAAAAATCATCATTAAATGGCCAACTAAAGGAATATTTGTCCTAGTAGCATGAATGGACTCATTTCTACAAAATGACAATATGTATTTTGTGATGATTTTCCCTTCATGAGGAAACCTAAGCACTCGAAATATTGAATATTCCACTACCATCATAAACTAATTCCAACTATGACCTAAAAGGAGGTTATAGTCCAATGGAGAATCAACAACTTCTACCTCCATGGTTACAAATTTTCCACCTAGCTCCACTAGGAGATATAGGATAATTACATGAGGCCTACAAAGATGGTCGTCAAATGATTTTAAAAATGTGGTTGAGGAAACAGTCTCAAGTGATCATATATCTTACCAACATGACAATTATAACACATGTGGAATCCCCTTTGTCCTCCATAGTCCTGAAAATGTTCGATCCTATGGTTGAAGCCTGGATCTAAAACAAAGTAGAATGAGGTAGGCGAGGTTTCTAGTTGTCCAAGTTAAACATGACAAGTTGAGAGACCAAATTATCTGAAGCTCGTATTGTCATTATCATAGTTTTTTGCTACATAGGATACCTTTGGAGAACTTCTACAGTAGACATTGCACATGGACCCTGGGCCATATCCTTAATGATTCTATAGTTTTGGGAAACATGTGCATTGGTATTGCACATATTCCAATTTAGCACACCCTTCAATATGCAAGCCATTATATCATTGGTTGTATTTTCAATATGTAGAGGATTAGTCATTTCAGACTCAAAAGCATCATTTTCCTTATATTTATACTTCGATGTCTCATAATTATGAGCTCTAGTTTGGTCATTCACCTATCGTTCATATATATAAAGGTTTTCATTCACTAAGTTTACCCCTTAGGAGGAGGATCCCCAATTGACCTTTGTGGGGGAGCAAGGGTGGTAGGAGTTCCAGCAATCATTTTCTAATCTTGTGGAGGAAATGGGCTGGTAAAGATAGATGGTTTCTTGGGAGATTCTTGTTGTGCTAATAAAAATTTGAGCCACCTCTATTTTGGGAGATTGGCGAGTTAAATGATGTTCTTCGCACAATTTGCATGGGAATTTCACTTTTATCTTTTGCTTCTTGTCCCCACCAACATTATTGTTGTTTGCATTAGTATTTCCCTTATTCCCATTCTTCTTGTTTTTGTTTTGTTTATTCCCTCCAGGATGTTTGTTTCTGTTTGCATTAGATATTTGTATTGACGAAATATCAAAGGGTGAGTTGGGAGTAGGGTTCTTGGTATTTATTTGAGTAGTTTCAGGAACTTTTAAGGAGAATTGTCCCATTTGAGTGGAAACCTAGATAGTTGTGGCATTCTCTGTTGAACCAATCAGAATGTTGAAATGTGGTCTAGGTTTTGGTTGTGTCGGATCATCATCTACTCTAGGGGAATTAAGTAGGATTTCGTAAAAGGATTGTTTTAATATCCATGCATATGAGTGTAACTAGGTTGAGTTTGGACATATGGCATGGAAACACAATTGGCCATGCCCCCCCATTCTAAAAAAATGCATGCTACCTTGAGGAACATTAAATTTTGAAAGAGGTCTAGGAAAAGGAATGCTAACATGGGGCATAGTGAAGCCTAAAATAGCTCGAGTACCAATGCCCCCCATTCTAAGTAAAGGGGCACTACCCTAGGGCATATTAATTTCTAGAAAATATCTAAAACACATGCCCCCATTATGAGTAAAGGCACACTACCCTAGGGAATTCCCACCTTCAAATGGAAGGACATTGAATGGGACCGAAAGACGACCACATGAGGAATTTAAATTTGAAGTGACAAGAGGTATACTAGTAAGCATGGATATGAATATAGCCTAATGGCATCCCAAATGAGAAGGGACTAGTACCTTGTAATATAGAAACAGAATTATTAGACCCACTAACAAGATAACTAGTCGAAGGAATTGATCATCCTGTAGATACTCTAGATGTGAGTGGGAACCATGTCTATTATATTGAAGATGATTGGTTTGGTTACAATTTGGGATATACTTAATTAGAATGATGAGGATCATATTTTAGCACCAAACGTACCGAAGGTTTAGCATGGTTTTTCTCTTCATAGATCAGTAATAACTTAGGTCAATAAATTGATTGCTCAAATTTCTAAATGTGATGGGATGGGACTTACCTTATCTTTGTTTCTATTTGAGAGCTTGGAGAGCAGGATTGATTCTTTGATTGCTAGGATATAGTCAACAATAAACATAGTGCATGTGGAGGAGGATAGGAGGGTCACTCCTCCTATATGATTAGTGGTGGTTGGCCGGTTAATGCCCCTAGTAGATTGTGTAACCTCTGAGTTATCCATGTGTTATCCTACTTGAAAAATGGATTAAAATGTACTATGAAGTTATGACTATCAGACTCATGATTCTGAATGAAAACCAAGATTTGAGTTGTATTAAACCCCCCTGTTGCATTTGCGAGATCCTCACAATCAATTGGAATAATTCCTCTTGATCAGGAGGAGATGCGCCTCTTTGAGATCTATTAAAATGATCGACTAAACCACTAAGGTATCCATATTTAGAAAACCTTTCAAACTCACTAGATCTTGATCATCTTTTCTATTCATTGTGATCATTTATAGGTCCTAGGTTCTCTTACTCTACTCCCTTTGGGGATGGATCATTATGATACAATATTTTCCTTTTAGTAGGAAACTCTACCTTTTCAAGTGAGAGATTATGGATCCTTCTAGAAAAATGAAGAGGTTGATTATCCACCCTAGCTTTAAAAAAAGGTATAACTTTTAACAACTTGAATACTAATAGACCCATGCTCATTAACATTCCTAGAATATTTAAAACAAGTAATCTTACCCTTCCAACTATAAACTGAGGGTTTTTTATACCTAGTTCCAATCAATGAAGAGTCATACAAGGTCCTTCTCAAGGTCAACATGGGATTATAAGGGCCCAAGTCTAACCAATGAAGGTTCACATGAAACAATTGCATTAATAATCATGCAACAATCACCAAGAATGAAAGTACTCTCTTGATGAATACCCTCCAAAGGATTTGAAACAAATATTTTGTCTATCTCATGTACCATAATATTTTCCCCTTGTAGTCACATGTGAGGAAACTAGGAAAATAAGCCAAGGTTATCAATTCACAGACAATAGATGGATATAACAACCGTAGTATAGTTATGTGTAAATGGGAAAATAAAGTAGGATATAAGACCTAGACTTGAAACTCCAAAGAGAAGAGGTGTCACCCTGATAGCTTTCCACTTAACCTATATCTCCTAGAGTTGTGTATCCCACTAAACAAACCGTTAGCTCTCATAATGTACCCTGGTTGTGAAAGGGTAAATACCAAGGTAACCACAAAACCACTTTAGATTCTATTTCTGACCTAATACAATCATAGAGGGATCTCTCAATGATTTTAAAAATTTCTCACTTAGGATGTTCAATCTTAACACTTAGAAGGTCAAATTTCTTATATGACAAGTTTTTTTTAAAGAATTTGTAAGGCAATCTTGAAGGAGACCATTGGGCAATGGAGTCAATAATCAAATATGAGTTAGGTTGCAAGAGATTGGGGTTTGAAATAATCATGGACAGAGGCGGGGTAGATGCCATTTCCTCAGTCTTGAGACATTTGCAGGTTGATTAGCATATAAAGGAAGACAACCCATTAAACATAGCACCTAACTATGGTGAATCCAGTAAAACTTTAGAAGAAATTGTTTAAAAATGTTTGAAACAATGACCCTATACATCGAGGATGTATTCTAGATCACAAAACTATTGTTCAAACATGAAATAAAGATAGATAATGGGATGATAAATGGAAATAAAATCACAAATAATATCAGTTACTGAGTTAAGTGGTGGCACAAGAGTCTCTTCCAAAAAAATCAACATTTGTTCTTTGCAATTTGATCCATCTACAGAAATTGAAGCCATTACAATGAAAGATCCTCTCTTCTCTTGAAATTCCAACCCTAAATCTATCAATTACCTATGAATATATAGAAAATACTACCTATACCTATTTTTGAATTCCAATTCTAACTAATTTCCCAAAAATAGAATTAGTGACATAATAAAAAGACATGTTAACTGGTTTTTAGGAGGCAGATTCTTGAACAATAGTTTTAAAAGACTCACCTACATATCTCAAATGATGACAAATGTGTACAAACCGAGAGAGGTTTTTGTAATTAAACATGTTCCAAACACAACCTATGTTTTATTTCTCTAAATTCTCCTCCATCTCCTCAAAAACTGCATTTGAAATTGATGACTCAGACACGAATTTGAAAATTTGGAAAATTACTCTGTAAAGATTACTTAGATTATACCAAAATGTAACCCCTGTGTAAAAATTGAAAGAGGTTTTTGTATATTATCCTATGTGGAAGAAAAATGTCCTTCCGTTTTTTAAAATTCCTTCCCATTCGACAGAAAAATCTGTTTAAAAATAAAGACTAAAACAATCATTCCTAGGAAAAACTTACCTAGTATTCAAGGATATATACCTCTTCATTTGACATTTCCACATCTTAATCCTTGGGATCACTTTGGTTTCCATTTGAATTCAATCCAATTTTTTTTTTTTTTGATATCTAAGAATCTTGTGTGGTTCCTTCAACTTCTCACTCAGCTCATCAAAATAGAAATATAGAGCATCCAACTCTATCAGATAATCTACTTTCCTCAAAATCTTTTCCTTTTGGTTTGATTCTCTTTTCCAAAAGAATCAGACAACTTGATAGTTAAATAATTTGGCAAGGTGTTAATGGACGACTCTTTCAATTACACTTCACTATGGCCTAATACAGGAGACACCTTCTCTAGTTCAGACTTCAGACCATGTTTAATCCCTTCATGCAAACGGTTGACGTCGTTAGATATGTGTCATTAAAGTACACTCTTTCTCCAAACTTTCCTCACCACTTTCAGCACATCGAATCTTTCTTGTAAGCTGGATCCCAAATAAATACTTCGTAGATTGGATATTATAACTCGAATCTGGGGACTTGAGAGATTGTGGTCCAGTGTATAGATAAGTTGAGTCCAACATTCGTCTGGATCATGTTGCATAAATATACCATTATGTTGCTGGGAAAACTGGAGGTACTTCTTTCTCAACACCATCCAAAATTCCATGGGAGAAACAGCTCGAGCACTTTGATCCAGCTCACCAAATAAATCCCTAGTAGCTAAAGTTAAAAGATGTGATGATGGATCTAAATCGTTCCTCCTCCCAAAATACGTGTACTTTAACTTCAGCTCTGCAACCGAAAGTAAACATTATACAATCAAATTCGTGTAGCATGTATTGCCTAGATTAAATAAACCAGCTGTGTGGCCCATAGATGCAGCTTGTTCTTCCTCAAGAAACACAGGAGTAGTTTTTGGATCCTTCACTATCTCATCTATCGTACCCATCATCATCAATCTCTGACCCTCTTTCATACCTGGGGAATTCCAGTCAACATCATCATTTAGAAAGACACCCTTAACCATAATTTTATGCCTTCCTATATAAAATTCCGCTGGGCCTCTCAAATGTTAAACTCACTTCACATCCACCCAGTGGAATTATTGACGGTCATCGATCTGTTTGGTCAAACCATGCTGCACCTACACATGTTTTCAATTTTACCACCGACACAAACTTCTCCTGAGCCTCTTGGGAATTAATATCCCTACAATTTAATCAGCAGAATTTTTAGCAGTCGCTGATTTATTTGGCTAGGTGATGGAGGCTTGACACACGTCTGCATAAAAATTCTGCAAACCTTTGAAAAATTAACCTGTCTACACCTTTACCAGCGGAATGGTCCTCAACCGTTGGATGCTGCATGGTCTTCATATGCGTCATTGATCCACTTCACAAGTATTCATCGTTGTTTATGATTTGCATATGAAATGATACTCATTGACATAGAGAAGCAGTTACGAGTGTGCAAACTATCCTATCGATGAAACATATCCCACATAAGCTCCATCAACTTTTATCAGGTACTGTTTATTTGGTAAGGAATGTACCAACAATTTTGAACCATTGCATTAGACATCGGTGTTCTTTCATTAACTTTCAAAATTCATCACAGTTCTTACGCTCCAACTCAATCAAATATCTCTCAAAGAGCTCCTCCCTTTCTCTTCCTCGCTCACTAGCATGGAACCTTGCATCGTTTTCAAAGAGAATGACAGCCTTCCTCCATCATGTTGCTGATGTAAGTTCTTTACACTCCTCCACATCATTACAAAATATTCCATTGCTTTCTTCTGATGGACGCGTCATTCTTCAGCTTCGTGTTTCTTTCGTTGTGCCAAATATTCCTTCAAATCTTCTTTATGCTCTCCAAAGGTTTTGATTTACCTTTTGGATCCAACAAATTTCCATTCAACTTTGTGCACAAGATTTTCAAATTGAAAAGATTTTATGTAATTCCAACATCAATAACATCCGAATAACACCCGAATCAACAGGAAAGTATGTATCTTTAAAACGTTTAGCATGAGCACTAACAGCTTCCGGAAGACCAGAATTAAGGGCTGGAATCAATGCATCTCGTGAAGATGGAGGTGAACCAACAGTTCCAGTGCTCATTCCTTTGGTTTTTTCCATTCCATTTTCTTCATTGTTTGATCGACCAGTACGTTTCCTATTACGTCTGGGTTTAGGAGGTGCCCCCATTGAACCATCTTGGTCTTTTTCATGGAAATGGATGCGTTGAATTTGGACTTGACTGATTTGATAATATCAGCGTGTCTACAACATGAACAACACCTTCTCTTACAAACGTTTTGGAAAGATATTAGGTAGCTTTTGCGTAAGAACCTCCACTATTTGTAAGGCATGTATTAATACTTTGTGGATCTTTCCATGATAGAACTATTGCTTAAAAACTCAATATATTTCTATTATAATACGCTTCCCCCCCATTGTCAAATATTTGATCATTGTCAGCATATTGCTTAAAAATTGCCTTATCTTCCTAGTATTGTTTTAATTCAGCTGCCATTCTAGAAGCACGCTGAGAATCCACTTCAGTTCCCAATCTTGCGCTGGAGGGAATCAATGCAACAATAAGTGTTTCATCCAAGTCAAAAACATTTTATAATCATCTTAGATTGAGAATTGTCAGACAGGAATTTTACATTCCTGAAGATACAATATAACCCCAAAAACACAGCATTTGATCACGCCTATTTCTTGAGAGCATAGCCACTATATGCAACTCCTTTCATGCGATTGGTATGATAGACGTCTCTGGCTGTGGAGCATAGTATGGTGCAAATGTCGGAACAACATGGAAACGAGGTTGATTTTTATCCTCCCAAACCTTCATTCGATCTACAATTACCATTTCCATCTTAGAATGGAAAAAGGCATCATGAATACATTCAACAAGGACTTTTAAAAAAAAAAATGGCTTCACACTCAGTACACGATCAAGGAGCTCCCCGGAATTGATTAGGCATGCCTCACTAAAGGAGCCACCACATCTCTAATGCATAATCCTGCGCTTTTGTATTTTTGTTTTTTTAATGGGAAAGATATCCCACATGCAAAGAAGGGTGCATATCTTTATGGTTTATATACGTCTATAGTTTTAATTTAAATCGAGACATAAGTTATAGTTTGATTTTATTGTGTAGGTGTATAGTTTGATTTCAGTATAGATCCCATGATGAGCGGCCTTGGCTTACGTATCTATGGCGAGCTCTGTGTTGTTGTATAGTGTTGTTGTATAGTTTGTTTTAAGTGTAGCTCTCATGATGAGCGGCCTTGAGAGCAAAATCCAGCTTTGGCTTATGTGCATAGTTTGTTTTCAGTATAGCTCTCATGATGAGCGGCCTTGAGCCCAAAATCCATCTTTGGCTTATGTATTATGTTATGTTAATCCAGCTTTGGCTTATGTATTATGTTATGTGTAGGTGTATAGTTGGCTTTGAGGCCAAAATCCAGCTTTGGCTTATGTATTATGTTATGTGTACGTGTTCTTATGTAGTATGTTATGGCTTATGTATTATGTCTTTGGCTTGTGTATTATGTTACCCAAAATCCAACTTTGGCTTATGTATTATGTTATGTGTACGTGTTCTTATGTATTATGTTATGTGTAGGTGTAGAGTTGGTTTTCAGCGTTGGCTTATGTTATGTGTATGTGTAGGTGTAGAGTTGGCTTTCAATATAGCTCTCGTGATGAGCGGCCTTATAGCTCCCAGCTTTGTATTATGTGTAGGTGTATAGTTGGCTTTCAATATAGCTCTCTTGATGAGTAGCCTTCCAAAATCCTTTTTATGAATTGAACTTGGAACCATAAGGTCAATGTATGTTTTTCTTTTTTTAATAAAATAAACTTGGGCTTTATTTGTATGTTTTTTCTTTTTTAATAAAATAAACTTGGGCTTAAAAATAAACCATAAGGCCAATGTATGTTTTTCCTTTTTTAATAAAATAAATTTGGGCTTAAAAATAAATAAAATGCTTCAACATAAGTTAAGAACACAAAATTGGCTTTAAAAAACCAACTTTATCTTGAAAACTAATTTCTCTTTTTAGCCCACTTATACAAATATCTTTTTCTTTCATCAAAAAGCCTTTACAAGGTCTTTTCTTTTTAATCTTTTATGATTTATCAAATGAGCAAACCTTTGATGCTCCTAAATCACCGATGAAATTTTAAAATAGATACGGTCATAACACCAACTGTTGAAAGACTAAAATAGTGCTAACAGTTGGCTCCAATTGGGGATGTTATCCTTCTTGCGAGATAGCAAAGAACCCGTAGACCAAGTGTCTGAACCATTGGGTTGCTCCCAATTTTCTTTGAAACCTTTATCTTGGTCCGACCTGAAATTAGTCACCAATCCATACTGCAACTTGTAACCTATCACCCATCCATCCTCTAAATACTGAAACCAACTACAAATTGAAAATTTGAACTTGAAACTGAAACTAAAACTCATGCTGAAATAAACTGAAAATTTGCTGAAAGAAATGATTTCCATGTCAAGATTATTCACACACTCCTACCTACCCTACCTTACCTAGCACCAATTCCCAATCAAGTAAACTCTAATTTCCAATGAAGCCAACCAAACAATTTATCCAATAATTGTACTCTCTCACCATGCTTGATCAAAATCAGAACATAAGAACATAATCGAAAAAATACATGATAAATTACTTGACGTTTATTGCAAACACATAACAGCCATCCCAACTGAAAAAAATTCCATATAATATGCCATCGGGTCATAAAAAACATGACATCTTTAAAAAAGTTCTATTATTTTTTTGCCTCGACAAGACTACTCAAACTGTAAATTCTCTTGCACACTGTCAAATTGTTTTTCAAAAGAAACTTGAAAGGAACGCTCATGACAATTTATAAATGAGACATCCACAACTTCGTTTAAAATTTATGAATTTGCAACTTGATTCTCTTTAATTGCTTCAACGGAAATATCATTCTTTTCTTTAATAAAATCAAGCGAACAAAATATTTCTTGACATAAAAATTCTAAATTTGAAAGATATGAAAAAACATTCCATTGAGAACCCTCATCTTCTTCTTGGTGATTTAATTCCTCATTGTAAACTAATGGTTTTTTCATAGGATGGGACTGATTACATGATTTATCATCCTTTTCATTACCCATTTCTAAAAATGCCATGACATTATCCATATCCTCAAGCTTCTGTTTTTTATTAGAGACTCTTAATATTTGTTTCAGCAATTCAAATGAAGTAACACATAGTGGGAAAGAGTTATCTTCATCATGCTCACTATCCACCCTTTTTTCAGGATTTTGATAATAGATTGCAATTATATTTTCTTTAATAAATGGCCAAAAACTTGCAATATCTTCAACTAGTTGTTTAGATACTTTATCCAAGTAGTCATCATCATATTCATCATATATAGGTAGGCTGAAATCTTTTTCTTAAAACCATCACTAACATAATTTGTGACAGGTTGATTGCAATCTTTATAAAAAAAATTGTTGCAACACTTTTCCTGTACATCATTGGGATGATTATCTTCTTGTTCATAAAAATAGGGGTTGGAATGCAAAGCAAATTATTCTTGTTCATGTTTCTCATCCAACTTTAATTCTTTGTCCATTTTATCACCACTGTCTTGGTTTGAAAAAAATTTAGACATTCTAAGATTGTCTTCAACCTCCAATGAATCAATGAACATATGCTGCAAAGTGACTGACTTTCTCTCCAAAAGAAGAAAGGACAATTCTGAAGGGAAAGTAAATGCACAATATAGTTTAGCAACATCTTCAAGTGGTTGAATTTCTTTTGGCATGTTATAATAAAAGGTTGCAAACCTCATGTTGAAACTTGACATGGTTTCACCTTCTTGTTTATTCATAGAATAAAATTCTGAAAGAATTTGGTCCATTGACCTCCTCTTACCCCAGAATCTCAAAAGTATATCACAAAACCATTCTCATGTATCAATGGATTCGGATTGCAAATGCTTCAACCATTCCATAAAATGTCCTTGCAAAGATTGGGAAAAAGCCCTCATACAAACATCATCATGCTCTATTTCAAAAAGGTCAAGGAAATGATCAAAAGATTGAAGATGTTTCTCAGTTGTAAAGATTTCATATTCTCCATCAAATATAGGAAGGTATTTGTAGTGCTTTGGAGAAAAATCATGAAGGACATGAGGTAGGTGAAGTGGTCTATACTGGTTTTGGATATTGGAAGAAACAGAGCTATGTGGAAAGGGTATAGTATCAACTTTGGTATCATGAGGCTCACAAGGTTGATTATCGATGTCATGTGACTCAAATGAAAGGTCTTGTTCAGAATCATATGTACAAGATGAAGACATATTACCAGTTTGTAAAGAAGGATATACAGGAGTGAATCCATGGTCTTGTTTCGAATGTAGTAAACAATGAGAAATTATTTTGACAAGTTTAGGAAAGGACAAGAAAAGACCAAATGTCATGGAGAAAATTGAAACTTGAGTACCGTATGTTTCCACAATGTGTTTCCATATCTTTACAATGAGATCATCCCCTAGTAGAGTCTGATGGTTCTCTTTGAAAGCTTGATTTTTGGATCATGCCGCCAGTGGAGTCACTGAAATTACTGAAACATGGATTCTTTGAGAATGGAGTCGCTGGGTGAAAAATGCACAACCTTCTTGATGTCTGATTGTTGTTCACCATCAACAAACAAATTTGAAACTTTGTTGTTCATACCCAGGGAATATTTGAATCCTCGTTCCCCGGCAACGATGCCAATATGTTAGCAATCGAAATGTACCCTATCTATGAAAGGGTAAATCCTAAGGTAACTATAGAACCACTTTAAATTATATTTCTAACGTAATACAATCAAAGAGGGATCTCTCAATGATTTTAAAACTTTCTCACTAAGGATGTTCAATCATAATGCTCAGAAGGTCATATTTCTGATATGACAAGTTTGTTTTTAAAGATTTGGTAAGATAATCTTGAAGGAGACCATTGGGAAATGGAGTTAATAATCAGATATGAGTTAGCTTGCAAGAGGTTGGGGTTTGAAATAATCATGGACAGAGGCAGGGTAGACACCATTTACTCAGTCTTGAGGCATTTGCAGGTTGACTACCAGATAA
This sequence comes from Pseudotsuga menziesii, assembly GCA_001517045.1. NCBI lineage: Eukaryota > Viridiplantae > Streptophyta > Pinopsida > Pinales > Pinaceae > Pseudotsuga > Pseudotsuga menziesii. Next base: position 246,263 of record LPNX011125453.1, on the reverse strand, counting down.
AGGAAGACATCCCATTAAACACAGCACCTAACTCGGGTGAATAAATGTTTGAAACAATGAACCTAGAGCATTCAGAATGAATTCTGGCTCACAAAACTACTCTTCAAACATGAAATAAAAATACATAATGGGATGATAACTGGAAATACAATCACAAAGAATATCACTTATTGATAAAAACTTTGGCACAAGAATATTTTCCATAGAAAAATTCAACATTTGTTCTCTCCATTTATTCATCTACATAAATTGAAGCCATTAAAATTAAAGAGCCTCTCGGCTCTTGAAATTCCAACCCTAAATCTATCAATTATCTATGAATATATAGAAAATACTACCTCTACCTCGTCTTCAATTCGAATTCTAACTACTTTCCCAAAATAGAATCACTTACATAAGAGAAAGACATTTTAACTGGTTTTTAGGAGGTAGATTCCTGAAAAATAGGCTTCAAATCCACATCTGCTTATCTGAAAGTTTTTGTAATTCAATATGTTCCAAACAACACCCATGTTTCAATTTCGCTAAATTCCTTTCCATCTCCTCGGAACCTGCATTTGAAATTGATGATTCAGACAAAAATTTGAAATTCTCGAAAATGTGCGTGTCAATATCACTTTGATTCTACCACAATGTGACACTTGTGTAAAAACTAAAAAAGGTTTTTGTATATTATCCCGTGCAGAAGAACAACCTCCTTCCGTTTTTTAAAAATCTTTCCCATTAGGTGGAAACAATTGTTTGAAAACAGTTACTAAAACAGTAATTCCTAAGAAAAACTTGTCTAGTATTCCAAGGATACCTCGGCATTTGACATTTCCACATCTTTAGGATCACTCTCGTTTCCCTTTGACTTCTATCCAAATTTTTTATGTTCTTTATCTCTAAGAATCTTGCACGGCTCCTTCAACTTCTCACGCAGCTCATCAGAACAGAAATCTAAAACATCCAACTCTATCGGATAATCCACTTTCCTCAAAATCTTTTCCTTTTGGTTTGATTCTCTTTTCCAAAAGAATCGTACAACTTGATAGTTAAACAATTTGGCAAGGCGTTAATGGATGACTCTTTCAAATACACTGCACTATGGCGTAATACAGGAGACACCTTCTCTAGTTCAGACTTTAGACCATGTTTAAGCCCTTAATGCAAATGGTTAAATGGTTGACCTCAAGAGATATGTGACACTTTAACGAGTACACCAACTCTGCCTCCAAACTTTCCTCACCACCTTCTACACATCGAATCTTGTTTGTAAGCTCGATCCAAAATAAAGACTTCATCGATTCGATATTATCACTCAAATCTGGGGACTCCAGAGATTGTTACAGTGTATAGATAAGTTGAGTCGAGCATTCCTATGCATCATGTTGCATAAATAGACCATTATGTTGTTGGGAAAACTGGGGGTACTTATTTCTCAGCGCCATCCAAAATTGCATGGGAGCAACAACTCGAGAACTTCGATCCAGCTCACCAAATAAATCCCTAGTAGCTACAGTTAAAATATGTGATGATGGATCTAAATCGTTGTTCCTTCCAGAATATGTGTACTTCTTTAGTGCCAACTTCATCTCTGGAACCGAAAGTAGTAAACACGGTACAGTCGAATTCATGTATCATGTATTGCTCAGATTAAATAAAACAGTTGTGTGGCCCATAGATGCAGCATGTTCTTCCTCTAGAAGGTCCTCAGGAAACACAAGCCTTATTTTCTGGAGCTCTCATATGTCGTACCCATCATCATCAATCTCTGATCCTCTTTCAAACCTAGGGTATTCCAGTCAGCATCATGATTCATCCTTTAGAAATCCATCCTTGAACATAATTGGCTGCCTTCCTATATAAAATTCCGCTGAGCCTCTCAAATGTTAAACTCACTTCACTTCAATTCCGCTGAGCCTCTCGATCTGTTTGGTCAAACGATGCTGCAACTACAAGTGTTTTCAATTTTACCACCGACACAAAATTCCACTGATTGGGAATTAATATCCCTGGAATTTAATCAGCGGAATTTTTAGCAGCCCCTTATTTGTTTGGTTGGGTGATGGAGGATTGACACGTGTCTAAACTTCCCTATTGCATAAAAAATTGCAAATATTTGAAAAATTAACATGTCTGCATCTTTACCATCGGAATGGTCCTAAATCGTTGGATGCCGCATGGTCTTCATATGGGTCGTTGATCCACTTCACAAGTATTCACTGTTGTTTATTCTTTGCATATGAAATGATACTCATTGACATAGAGAATCAGTTACCAGTGTGGTGTGCAAACTATCCTACCGATGAAACATATCCCACAAAATCTCCATCAACTTTTATCAGGTACTGCTGTTTGGTAAGGAATGTACCAGCAGTTTTGAACCATTGCATTAGACATCGTTGTTGTTGTTTCATTAACTTTCAAAATTCATCACATTTCTTACGCTCTTCCCTTTCTCTTCCTCGCTCACCAGCATAGAACCTTGCATCGTTTTCAAAGAGAATGACAGCCTTCCTCCTCCACATCATTATAAAATCTTCCCTAGTGTCGTTCTTCAGCTTCGTGTTTATTTCACTATGCCAAATATTCCTTTAAATCTTATTTACGCTCTCCAAAGGTTTTGATTTACTTTTTGGATCCAACAAATTGCCATTCTACTTTGTGCACAAGGTTTTCAAATTGTAAATATTTTCTGTAATTCCAGCATCAATAGCACCCGAATCAACATGAAAGTATGTATCTTTAAAAAGTTTAGCATGAGCACTAACAACTGCCCGAAGACCTGAATTAAGGGCTGGAATCAATGCATCTCGTGAAGATGGAGGTGAATCAGCAGTTCTAGTACTCATGCCTTTGGGTTTTGGTTTTTCCATTCCATTTGCTTCACTGTTTGATCCACTATTACGTCGCCTATTACGTCTGGGTTGGGTTTAGGAGGCGCCCCCATTGAACCATCTTGGTCTTTTCCTGCGTTGAATTTGGACTGGACTGATTTGATAATATCAGCGTGTATAATATGTAGCATGAACAACACCTTCTCTGACAAAAGTTTAACTTTTGAAAGATATCAGGCAGCTTTTGCATAAGAACCTCCTCCGCTATTTGTAATGTAAGGCAGGTATTAATACTTTACTTTGTGGATCTTTCCATGCTAAAACTCCTCCTAAAAAACTCGATAGATTGCTATTATAATACACTTCCTCCCCATTGTCAAAGATTTTATCATTTTCATCATATCGCTTCAAACTTGCCTTCTCTTCCTGTACCGTTTTAATTCAGCTGCCATTTCAGAAGCATGCTGAGAATCCACTTCAGTTCCAATCTTGCGCTGGAGGGAATCATTTCGGTCCTCAAAAGACCGCAAGGACGTATTAGCAACGATAAGTGTTTGTTTCATCCAAGTCAAAAACATTTGCTAAGCATCTTAGATTGAGCATTTCCATATAGGAATTGTACATTCCTGAAGATACACTATGACCCCAAAAACACTATAGGCATTTGATCGCGCCTATTTCTTGAGAGGATAGCCACTAGATGCAAATCCTTTCTTGTGATTGGCATGATACAAGTATCTGGCTGTGGAGCATAGTATGGTGCGATTTCCAGAACAAGATGGACACGAGCTTGATCTTTATCCTCCCAACCCTTCAATCGATCTTCAATTACCATTTCCATCTTAAAGAAAAATGGCAGAAGTCATCATGAAGACATTCAACAAGGACTTTTTTTTAAACCTGTATCCACACTATGTACACGATCAAGTAGATCGGCACGCCTCACTATCAAGGAGCCTCCACATCTCTAATGCATAATCCTGTGTTTTTGTAATGGGAAAAATATCTCACATGCAAGGAGGGTGTGTTTCTTTGTGGTTTATATACGCTAATAGGTTTAACTTACGTGAAGGAAGAAGTTATATATTACTCCTTGGGATCTTGTCGCTTGGACTTTGATGGCATGTTTTCGGTTCTGTATTATGTTGCTGTATAGTTGGCTTTCAATATAGCTCTCGGTGTTGAGCGGCCTTGTGCCCAAAACCTTTTTTGTGAATTATACCTGGAACCATAAGGGTCAATGTATGTTTTTTCTTTTTTAATAAAATAAACTTGGGCTTAAAAATAAATAAAATGCCATGTATGTTTTTTCTTTTTTAATAAAATAAACTAGAGCTTAAAAAATAAATAAAATGTTTTTCTCTTGAGCTTAAAAATAAATAAAATGCTTCAACATAAGTTAAGAATACAAAATTGGTTTTAAAGACACAACTTTATCTTGAAAACTAATTTATCTTTTTAGCCCAGTTATAAAAATATATTTTTCTTTCATCAAAATAAAAAATCCTTTATAGCCCATTTTCTTCTCAATCTTTTCTCTTGGGCTTAAAAAGAAATAAAATGCTTCAACATTAGTTAAGAACACAAAATTGGATTTAAGAGGACAACTTTATCTTGAAAAGCCCAACTTATAAAAATATCTTTGTTTTTCATCAAACTAAAAGAATTCTTTATAGCTCCTTTTCTTGTCAATCTTTTATGATTTATCAAACAAGCAAAAATTTGATGCTGCCTAATCACGGATAAAATTTTTAAATAGATACTGTCATAACACCATTTTTAAATAGATACGGTCATAACACCAACTACTGCAAGACTAAAATAGTGCTAACACAAATAATGGGGGGAATATACCAATTTCTTTCCTATCTTTACCTTGTGCTTGGCTCATGTGTGAGACATGTTTTCCCAACTATTGTTTATGTTACTACTAGACTTCTGCACTCAATTAATGGATTTCCTAGTTTCGTTTAAATTTCCTTGAAGAAATATATTCTCCAACCTACTACCATGGCCCTAGAACCTAAGCTACTATTGGTTTTTAAGAAAGAAAATACCTAATTCTTTGTATCATGTGATTTCTTTTTCAAAAACCATAAACTTGTTTAACTATTAAAAGTGATGATGATACATCAAATTCAAACACCATTAAATATATTCAAATGATCTAAAACATTATTATCTTTCAATAGAAAAAGGAATTCAAACTTTTACAATCACTCAATCCACTTATATGTTTCAAACATACTCTTTCATTATATTTAAAATGAACTAATCCAACTTTCATCTTTTATAATGAAGATGTAACTAAGACCTACACTTACAAATGAAAAATAACTTTAAATGCTTGTACACTTATGAGGCATAAAAGAAAAAGTCAAAACTTGTTCCTTTCATCTATTATGCATAAAACATTTCAAGAAGAAAACATGTTTTCTTAGACTCAAAATAGAGCACAATCAAGTTTACACAGAAAGCAAGTCTTTCACACCTATTTCACCTAAAAAATGAGGCAAGTAAGAAGCACAAGCAAACACTCATAAGCTTATTTTTTTACGCAAAGAAATCAAACCAAACAATCAAAAATATCATTAATATTTTCTTATGAGAATTTTTCCAAGAAATGTAATCAACTAGAAGGCTATCAATACAAAGTAGTGGTCAACTTACCTTGACTTGTGGTGTTCAAAAATCAAAACTTCTTTTCAATTTCTAAAACCTAAAAAACTGCAAAAGACAACCAGGCTTTCACACTTACAGTATTACAAGCCTAAAATTAAGAAATTATATAATGAATACCTTTACCATAGATCAAAATGACCAATAATCCCCAAAATATTTTGCAAATTTCCTAGACCAAAAAAAAAATTAAACAAACTCAAACCCACAAGATCCTAACTTGCAAATTTTATCCTTACAGGGGGTACATGGGTTACTAGACACCAACTTGCATATGTATGTGACTGACTTGAAAGCAATCCATGTATGTACACTACTTATAAGAAAACAGAACGTGTACATTCATTATTGCTTAAAAAACAAGGTGCGTACAACAAGTCACACGAAGGTAAAAGTATAGCAACTTAAATTTTTTTTTTTATGTTGGTTAATTCTAATCGATCAAGCAATCTAGGGAACGAGTAATATCAACAAAAGCAACTTGGAATTTCAAGGAAAAAGGAAACCCTATAAATAATCCTTCTAATGAATTAGGTTCCCTAGTGGACTCACCATTTTTGTTGAGGGGTTTGACTCACCTGAATAGTTAGGGTTAGGGTTATCATAGATAAAGGAATATCCTACTCTAATCTACTACTTTTCTAACCAATACAAAATTCAAAAGAGGTGATAATGTGTACTTACATGGATCCATATGGTTGAGTGATTTGCAACTGTATAGTTCCAATATTTGTCCTTCAATCATCCTTGAAACTTTCATGTACATGTAAACAAGAAACAAGAAAATATATTTCTCAAATTCTTTTGACAACCAAATAGTGATGATAAGAACAATAACTCTAATCATTAGTTGAGTAAAGAAAACTGGCTTGCATTAATTTATATAAGCACAACACTCAATAAATCCTACGTAAAGGAGTTATAACATAGAGAATAATGTTTTGGGGGAGGGAAAGAAGAGTGAACTCATATTATGATGTATAAAAAAATACAAACTCCAAAGCTATGCATGAGCCTTCAACGATGTGTCTCGTTCTCCGATATGAATTCTCCTTACCCAGGGCCACTGATATACTATCTTCCATGATATTCCTTATACTTGGAATAAAAAAGATCAAAAGGGTTGGTCCCCACTAACTCTAGTGGGAAAGATGAATCAACTTATAAGTGAAGCAGAGAGGGAGATTTCTATAGAAACTATATAAAACTTACATTCTATTCCTTCAGGGTATCCTTACTTTGGTGAACCATTGGTCCCCATCCTTCCATTTGAGGCTTGTTTTATACTTTAAGATGAGTGGTCTAGGTGGTTGGTTCTAGTGTAACTAATACTAGACTAAACTCTAATTGTCCAAACTTCAAACCACATGTGGAAATAATTTTCTTTTTATTTTTCAAATTTTAAGAGGTGTGTGCGTGTTGCTCAAGGATAACATGAGTATACATCAAATTCAAACACCATTAAATATATTCAAATGATCTAAAACAATATTATCTTTCAATAGAAAGGCATTCAAACTTTTACAATCACTCAATCCACTTATATGTTTCAAACATACTCTTTCATTATATTTAAAATGAACTAATCTAACTTTCATCCTTTATAATGAAGACACAAATAAGACCTACACTTACAAATTCAAAATAACTTCAAATGCTTGTACACTTATGATGCACAAAAGAAAAAGTCAAAACTTGTTCGTTTCATCTATTATGCAATAAACATTTCAACAAGAAAACATGTTTTCTTAGTCTCAAAATAGAGCACAATCAAGTTTACACTGAAAGAAATTCTTTCACACTTATTTCAGCTAAAAAATGAGGCAAGGAAGAAGCATAAGAAAACACTCATATGCTTCTTTTTTGTACGCAAAGAAAGCAAACCAAACAATAAAAAATATCATTAATATTTTCTTATGAGAAATGTTTCCAAGATATGTAATCAACTTGAAGGATATCAATACCAAGTAGTGATCAACTTAACCTAACCTATGGTGTTCAAAAATCAAAACTTATTTTCAATTTCGAAAACCTAAAAAACTACAAAAGAAAACAAGGATTTCACACTTAGAGTATTACAAGCCTAAAATTAAGAAATTATATAATGAATTCCTTTACCATAGATCAAAATGACCAATAATCCCCAAAATATTTTGCAAATTTCCTAGACCAAAACAAAAAATAAACAAACTCAAACCCACAAGCTCCTAACTTGCAAATTTTATCCTTACAGGGGGTACATGGGTTACTAGACACCAACTTGCATAAATATGTGACTGACTTGAAAGCAATCCATGTATGTACACTACTTATAAGAAAACAAAACGTGTGCATTCACTATTGCTTAGAAAACAAGGTGCGTACAACAAGTCACACAAAGGTAAAAGTATAACAAATTAAGTTTTTTTCTTGATGTTGGTTAAGTCTGATCGATCAAGCAATCTAGGGAATGACTAATATCAACAAAAGCAACTTGGAATTTGAAGGAAAAAAAAAATCCCTACAAATAATCCTTCTTATGAATTAGGTTACCTGGTGGAGTCATCATTTTTTTGTGGGATTTGACTCACCTGAATAGTTTCGGTTAGGGTTATAATAGATAAAGGAATATCCTACTCTAATCTATTACTTTTCCAACCAATACAAAATTCAAAAGAGGTGATAATGTGTGTTTACATGGACCATATGGTTGAGTGATTTGCAACTGTATAGTACAAATATTTTTCCTTCGATCATCCTTGAAACTTTCATCTACATGTAAACAAGAAACAAGCAAATATATTTCTCAAATTCTTTTGACAACCAAATAGTGATGATAAAAACAATAACTATAATCATTAGTTGAACAAGAAAACTAGCTTGCATTAATTTATATCAATTCAACACTCAATAAATCCTACGTAAATGAGCTATAACATAGAGAATAATGTTTGAGGGGAGGGAAAGAAGAGTGAACTCATATTATGATGTAGATAAAAATACAAAATCCAAAACTATGTATGAGCCTTCAATGACGTGTCTCCTTCTCCGATATGGATTTTCCTTACCCAGGGCCACTGATATACTATCTTCCATGATATTCCTTATACTTGGAATAAGAAGGATCAAAAGGGTTAGTCCCCACTAATTCTAGTGGGAAAGATGAATAAAATTATAAGTGAATTAGAGAGGGATATTGCTATACAAACTATAAGGCAAAGTAGATTCTATTCCTTTAGGGTATCCTTACTTTGGTGAACCATTAGTCCCCATCCTTCCATTTGAGGCTTGTTTTATACTTTAAGATGAGTGGTCTGGGTGGTTGGTTCTAGTGTAACTAAGACCAGACTGAACGTCAATTGTCCAAAATTCAAACCACATGTGGAAATAATTTTATTTTTATTTTTCAAATTTCAAGAGGTGTGTGCACGTTTCTCAAGGATAACATGAGTATACGCGTGTTTCTCACTGAATAAGCATGTACACAAACCAAAGTGGTTTTTTAAGGATTTTTCTCACAATGTAATGTATGAGGGGGATGTATAAGGATTTGCAGCATTGATGAATAATATCATACTATAACAGTTTCCTTTTTTCACAAATTGATCTCCTCAAAGTTGGAAATTGAGGTTCCTCCTCTATGGGTTCATCTTATTCTTTTGAGTTAGATTCTTCACCCTCCAACTCAAAATCTATTATATTTGGTATTAGAGAGAGGTTATTGGATTAAAGGGGATGCCTTTGTTTCTAGGATTTAAGTCATCCTATGAAAATAAAGGGTGTATTTGGTTTGTGATAAACCTATGCTAGAGTGGGATATTTGTAACTAAATATTAAAGTGTAAACAAAATGGTGGGAAATTCAAGAATAGAAATAGAGAAGCTTAGAAACCAAAGCTTCAAGTTATGGAAACTGAATATGGAAGGTTTTCTTGTAGACAGAGAACAATGGATTTTTGTGGACCCAGGTACAAATCCCATTGGTATGTCAAAAGAAGAATGGGAAAATTTAGAAAAAAAACATAGAAGCATGATTTAAGTCTACCTATTAGATTCAATGTTGTTGGATGTCTTTGGAGAAGACAACACAAATAAGTTATGGAATACATTAGAGAACTTGTATTAGTCAAAGTTGTTGGTAAACAAGTTATTTCATTGAAATAATTTATATCATATTAGGATGGAGGATTGTGACTCCATCATAGATCACCTAAACTCCTTTAATACGCTAGTAATTTAACTTGTATATATTTATATTAAGATGGAGGAAGAATATAAGTGTAGTACCTTGTTATGTTCTTTACTAGAATCTAAGAATAATTTGGTTGTAGAAACTAGTAGTGTTAATCTATCCACATCAAAGTTTAAGGATGTGGTTGCATCCTTGTTATCAGAGGAAATGAGGAGAAACTCCATGGAGGGTGTGACCAAGGGTGCTTTACCTGTGATAGGTTGCTCCCAAGAAAGGAAAAAATATTCTTATGGGGTCATCTATGTCTATAGGTAGATATAAATATCTAGGACAATTTTCAAAGAAATGTTGGAGATGTAGTAAACTTGGGAATTATAATAAATATTGCAAATCTAAGAATGTTGATAAAGGTAAGGGATCTGATGATGCCCCTTCCATGGAAATGAAAACCTCCATAGAAGAAGGAGGTGATGTTTACTTGGTATCTAAATGTACACATGTAGATCATAATGTATGGTTGACATACTCAAGTTTTTCATTTCATATGAATCCTCATAGAGAGTAGTTTTCTTAATATGAAAAATACAATGGAGGTGATGTTTTCTGAGGAAGTGACTCAACAACCAAAATAATAGGACGTGGAAGAGTAAAATTGTTTCTCATAGATGGAAAGATTGTAACTCTTCGTTTGATTTTCACATTCCAGATCTGGAAAAAAACCTAATATATGTAAGTAAGATGGGTGATCTAGGTGTCCATACTATATTTGAAAAGGACACCTGCAATATTGTTCAAGGAGCAATGATGTTGATGTAGGGTGTTAGGATTGTAACTTTGTACAAGCTATTAGGATGAACTTTCAATGATGGGTGTAATAATTCTATTGCTCCTTGGGCTAACAATGTAGAAGACAAGATACATATTGTCCCATAGAGAAGACAATGTTATGGCATCAAACATTGGGACATACTGGAGAGAAGGTCCTTCAAGCATTATATGGTCAAAAAATGGCTAGATGTATACTACAAGGAAAACTCCTTGCATAAAAGGTTTTTTGTGAAGGTTTTTAGTGTTACGATATTGGGAAAAAATTCAAAAAAATATGCTTTAACCTCCACCATTCGTAATGGAGGTTTTAGAAGTGTTTTTAATAGATATCTTCTATAACATAAAAAAATTTGGGTGGGAGGAGGTTCTAGTACAATTTGTTTTCGATGATTTTTAACATAATGCTCACCAATGTGCTAACAAACAAATGAATTGGTGCTCATTTAATTACAGATAACTGGTGTCTCTTTTATTCACATACAATGCACCAGTTCTTTCTTCTTACTTCAACAAAAAAACGCAACCGTAATACCCTCTAGTTTATCCCATAGACATATTAGTATTGTTGTTATGTTGGACATAGTGGCACAATATTCTTGGACTATGGTTTGCACATTATTATTATTTTTATTATCTTGAACTTATGAATAATTAATAAGATAAAAACAATTGGATGACCGATGCCACGAATGAGAGTACGAGGAACCATGATCTTATCAGCAAGGGGTTGTGGAAAAGTGTTTACCTATGTGTGTTGAGTAATTTTAGGGGCGAAATTTAGCCCATGGGCTATTTTCCCATGTTTTTCTCCAAAAAAGATTCGCCAAATTGCATTTTTTGAAGCCCTGTTTCACGGTAAAAAAATTTCACCCAAAAAATCGCCAAATTATTATATAAATGATATATAATCCTTTGAAATTGAAATATTTTTAGAGAAATATCGCCAGCTATTTTATATTTTATGTTTTAAGGATTGGTAAGATTTGCCAACATTTATACACTTTTAAATAAGTATGCTTGCTTAAAATCATCCATGTTGAGCATATGTTGATGTTTTACACCATTTTTATGTACTTAATGGGCCCTCTTGGTTATGTACCCTCACATGTTATGTACCCTCACATGTTATGTTACTCCTTCATTTTATTTACCTTGACATTAATTTTATTTGAGGATTAGAGTCCCTCTCTCACCTAGTGCCCCCTCATGAGTTGGATTATTGTGCCTCTTGGTGTAGGCACTTGATGTGTAACTCCTATTTTCTATTTTTGGAGTGTAACTCTCATGCATGTGTCCCTCTCTCTCCCAATTTGGATTTCTCATTAATGAATTCGATTTGCTTATATTAAAAAGTTACTCATGTGTGTTGGTTCATGTTTTTTCTCTTATGATTGTGTTTGGCACTTACATTTTGTTGGCAAGGGGTTGCAGCACAAAAAGTGTGGTACCGCCACTAACAGAAAAGATGTCGACAAGGATAAAATACAACCGCAAAGGACAAAGAAACCGACAAATAAGGATATTTTGGTTGAATCAGTTAGTGATTGGTCAAGTGGACCATTTTGTAACAACCAAGTGAGCCTATAAGTATAGTTAGAATTGTAAATATTGAGACATCAATCAAATAAGGATCAACTAAGGAATGTTTTTGTCTTTTGCGATTCATTTCTGGTATTGTTTATATGAAGACTCTTCCTTATGAATTGAATTTGACTGGCAATTTGGATCTTCTGCATTGTAATGTCTTATTTTTGTGGATTATGTTGCATCTGAAGAGGTTTTCGGTATGAATTATGTTTTAAGTTATTTTTTTCATTATTGGGTCAATCTGTGATGGGTCAGATAAGTTGGTGATTACGAGTTGATGAATAATTATGCTATATCTAGTTTTACCTCTTCATTTTATGTGAATGATGTGAAGTATTACAGTGTTTGTTACCTTAATGTACGTTTATATCTTGTCGATCTAAATCTAGGTAATATAGATGTGAATCACAATTATAGTAGTTTGTGTCGATCTAAATTTGGGTGAGTGTGATTGCAAATTGTAACGATAAGTAGATCTGTTTAAGTGTGCGATTACATTGTATTTGTTGTGATCCTGTATTTTTGGATAGAATATAGTGTGAATTCCTCTTCACACTGTGGAAACTTGGTTCCTAGAGCCCTCCCTCAGACATCTCGGGTGAGACTGCACCTGCTCTGCAGATGTTGTTGGGAAGGGTAAAACCTTTTTGGGTCGATGTTTAGGGAGTCTGTAGTGATCATTGTTGATAGAAATGAAAAGTGAACCCCTATCGATAGAACAGTGTCAACAGATGGTTCTATTGCTGGGACCATAGTGCGAAGAACAAGAGGACATTTTGTGGCATCCAACGAAGCCATAAATACAATATTGGTTTGGTAATAAATCCCAAGAGTTTGTGGAAGAAGAGAACTAGAACTTGAGATTGATGACAGAAGATTGGTTGGGAAAATATATCTACTCATATATTCATGAAATATTTTTCTCTAAATTTCCAATAGTGTTGTATGAGTGGTTGGCGCAACTTACTTTTCAGAAGAAGAATATCTAGGGAGGTGATCCTGATCAGTGGACCATGAAACTAATCCAACAATTGTAAAAGGTGAACAACAAAGATTCAAGGGTTTTTTACGTGTGGATAGATAGAATTTTGGAAGGGTACATTAATGAGTTCGTTGTTGATACAATCAAATATTACAGCGACACAGAAAGGGAATTTTTTAAGGGACCAAGGGGGGGATTTCTATTGTCGTTGCAACTGTAGATCAATATGCTCATCAGTGAAAAAGGAATACTTAAGATGAATTTCGACGAGTAAAGACATTGTGTGCAGAGGTTGTGGGTACTACGAAGGTAAGCGTTTGATGGAATGATACGGGGTGGATGGATGGGAGTCATGACAAGACTATGAGGGAAACCGTAGAAGAGTGCGCTCTCCTGCGAAGTGGGGTGAGGTTCTGGCAAGAAAAGAGGAGGAGGACTGAGGAGAGTCCTAGTGTGACAAGAACAGAAAATTTCGAGAAAAAACCACAGGGGACTAGCAACCCTGCAGTGACAAAGGAAATGACCAGGCTACACTCGAACCCGAGGAAGGACCAACCCAAAGCTACAATGTACCTACAACTTTGTGCACTGTGCCAAACTTAGGAGGAAGAAATGTGAGTTCATCGCAAGGTTGTCCTATGTGTCAGCACAATGGTAATAGTAGCAGATCAACGAGCACTGGGAGGATACCTAGCATGGAGGGTGATGACGTAAATCTACCCTTGTTTCAGGGTAATGGGATTGAGGATCCCAAAGAGTATTGGTTCTTATGCGAAGTAGTGTGGATGGTGAAACAAGTACAAGATGATGATATCAATAAAGGACAATTAGTGACGACCTTTCGAGGTCAGGTGTTGGACTGGTACATGAAATTCATGTAAGTACCCATGGGGCATCCCTAGAAAACTCTAGCGCAAATCAAGACCGGACTGATCAAGGAATTTAAGAATCCAAAATCTAAATCACAGTATATTACCGAGTTGAAGGAAATAAAGAAATTCCCCCAACAAGTCAATGTGGGATTTCGAATAGAGATTCAAAACTCTAATGGCCAAGGTTAGTTCAGAATGAGTGATGTGCAACACAAATAATGGTTCATCGCATCCTTTTTACCCCATATTGGCATGTCGTTAATGCAAGAGAAGATCACATCTCAGGAAGAAGCCCTGGAAATCATGATGAATATGGAGTCTTTACCGGTCGATGAAATAGGGATTGGCATGAGCCATATCCAGTCACAATCGGCAAACCTTACTATTCAATTGTAGGATATTAAAAAGGGAAAAGAGGTCTGCGAAGAGTTATGGTGCTGTTACAGAGAAAACTTCCTATGGATTGGGGTACCACAACAGACAGAGTAACCGCAGAAATCAATCCTTTCCCATATGAAAGAGAAACCAAAAATATAACACTAAAGGATCTCGAAACATACCTTATTCTGGATGGTTGATGTAGATACCCGTTGAGCTTTTCCACTCTCACTTGTATTAGCAATTTGCTCTCTCAACATTCAGCAAACAAGACAAGCATGCTATATAATTGTGTTAGACCCANGCATTTAAAAGCATCCATGGATTCAATACTCATTTAAATACACATTATTGGATAGGAAAATATATTTCTATTAATATAAATCAGAGATTACAATAGTGAAAACCTCTATCGACACGTCTGCGAACCGGAGAAACTAAGTCCTCCACCTGGGCCTCCACCACTTCAATCCTCCATCTCTCGATAGAAAGCTCACAAGAAAAAGGCAAGCTTGGGAAGAACACAAAGTGATCCAAGGGACAAAGGGATGCAAACTCAAGTATAAGCTCCGACAACAATGGACTATAGTTTTCTTGCTCTTCAATTCCTCCCCCTTTCAATGTATCCAAAGGGTTCCTTATATAGTGCTTCAATGGGGGTAATGGAAGGTCAAATATGAGTGATATCAAGGAATATGGAAGGCCAAGAGACAAGTGACTTGGATCCACATCAAGGAAAACTCTAAAACTATTTGGCTTTTTGCACACATCCCGATGTACGCAAGTTTAAGGGTCATATCCGCGTATATACGCGAGAATAGGTTTAAAAGTCGCATATAGAAAATAATGCATGTTCTTAGGGATGATATTGGAAACATCAAAGGTACAAAAATGGTCCATGGGGTCCAAAGAGTCCACAGAGGGACAGGGAAGACCATAAAGGTGTGATCCACCATGTGTGGTAAAATCAGCTGTAACAGGTGCAGTCAATGTTGGTATGAGGGACACAACAAGGATTAGTGTCTGTATTTTTGTGAATATTTATAGTCGGGGGAACTGAATCCACTGAGTCAAGGAGGATTTCCCTTGTGCTTAATTTGTCAAACAAGAGGGCATCAATCAGAGGAATGTGTGTACTTAGAGAAGGTTGTGTCTAAACCAGCTAATCATTTCTACAAATTTTGTCGATCGCTTGGTCATGAAGAAAAGGATTGCAGATTTAATTATTTGCTCGAAGAAATAACTATGGATACATACTTTATGAAGGGAGAGAAGAATAAAATAGTAGAAATACCTCACCCGCAACTGTAGTATAATCATACGCAAGTGCAATATAATCATCCATTATCACAGTACAACCATCCCCAACCACAGTATACTTTTTCATGGTATAATTTGCAACAACCGCAGTATAATCCACCACATCAGCAATTCAACCAACCACAGTATAACAAGCCACCATAGCAACAACATGGAGGATTTCAAGAAGGATTTCACGGAGGTCGCAATGGAGGATTTGGTCATGGAGGAGCTATGGGTTGAGGTCATAGAATAGTTACATGATACAATTGCGAAGTGGTGGGACATTATCAGAGGGAATATTAGAATCTAGGATCCCAGTGTAGTTATTGTAGTGCATATGATCACACTATCAAAGAATTTCCATAGGTAATTATGAAATGGAAAGCTAAGAATGCGCCACAACCACAACCAAACCAGAAGGAAAATTAGAATCAAAATCCCATACCAAATGTGGGAAATATATTGACTGAACTAAGGACTCATCTAGTACATGTCGATGTAGTAATGAGAGGAGGGGATATGACAGAAGACGAGAGGCCAATACTTAATGTCCGTCCTGTAGCTCGAAAGAAAGTTCAATTGGATGTAGAAACAGAGAAAGAAACCTTCTTCAAAGTGAAATATTCCTTGATCAAGGACAATGGTAAGTTACCTATCTATGAGATGCCACTGAGTTTTGATTTGACAAACTCACCAAGGTCAAAAAGAAAGGTCAGTACCTTGAAAATTTTTCTGGAAATTTGTCTAACATTAGCAAAGTATCAAGATGCATTAGCAGAGATAGAAATCCTTTTGTATCATCCAGAAGAAGGGTGACAAGATCACCCATTCAAATCCTTCCAAAAGAGGAAAACATGGTTCATCTTGGTTCTAGGATCATATGTGAATATCCTAACCAAGTGGACATGGGAAATGATGGGGAATACACAACTAGTCTAGTCCCCTATACAACTTCATCTAGCAAATAATGCCAAGGTTTCTCTAATTGGAAGAGTACTTGGTCTGTTATCTCCTCAAATAAAATAGTCAAGTTTGTTTATTTTAGGTGATAAGAAGTCATTGAAAAATAAATTTATAAATTTATTTTGGCTCATTTTTTAGAGCTTTAGGTATGTAATAAAGTTTTAAAAACATTTGATTTGGTTTTTTCTTCAAAAAATTAAAAAATCAGGTTTTTGTGGCTTAGGTGGACATTTCAACTGTTCATTAGCCACCGTAAGCAGAGCTTTCGGTAGCTAAAGTGCGAAATTTGGGGCTATTTTAGCCACTAAAAGCACAAAAGCTTGGAAACAATGAGCATGTCTTAGGAAAACTCAAATTTCTCAGCCACGGAGAGGTCATTTTACATGCTCAAATAGTTGATTGAAAACTAGAAATATTCATATTTCCAATGGTACTTTTAGATATTAATTTATAGCTTGAGATAGTAGTTAAAAGTCCCCCACAAGATAGGGCAGTGTTTTCAGGAATGTGGCATTTTTACTATGCTAAGTCATCATTTTCAAATGATGATCCTGGGCAACTGGAGGATCATTTTGAGAAACAGTAGAAGGAGTTTTTTCCTGACATGTCAAAGAACAATAACCTCTCTTATTTTTCTTATAGGTTTCACAAAATGGGATAATAGAATCCATCTCCGATCCCTAATGTTCGGATCTCAGAATTTCCCTGTTTGACACATGTTTTTGAAATACAGATGTCGGGCAAATGAAAATGAATCTCAAAGAAATGAGAGAGGTTTTTTATCATAATAAAACAAAGAACAAAAAATTATCTCATTTTTTATACATATTTCATATATTTGGAGAAACAAATCCATCTCTGAGCCCCAGTTCAGACCAAAATTTCAAGGCACTCCAAGCCACTGAAATTGACGTTTTTACTATGAAAAGTCATCATTTTCAAAAGATGATTCTGAGCGACTGGAGAATCATTTTGAAAACCGGTCAGACATTTTTGTTCCTAACATGTTATAGAACAATAACCTCTCTCTGTTTTCCTACAGGTGTTGCATATTGGTAGAATCAAGTCCATCTCTGAGCCCTAATTTTTGGATCTCAGAATTTCCCTGTTTGACACAAGTTTTTGAAATACAGATGTCGGGAAGATGAAAATGAATATCAAAGAAATGAGAGAGGTGTTTTCTAATAACAAAACAATATACAAAAACCTCTATCAAGTTTCCAAAATATGTTTTTATTTGAGAGATATAGGTCAATATCGGAGCAGAATATTTCCATAAATTTCTGCATTTTCCAGCCACCTCACAAATTCGGATTCAAGATAGGAATTATCAGATCCGTCTTTTGATGATATTGAAACTGATTTGTAAATATTATTTAATATCATTGAATATTCATTGTAGTGGGTTCAACTTCGGATACTCTTAGACACTTTTTGTATTCAAGCTTCTCATGTTCTTGTCAAGTAATACAAGCTCTTTTGCCATTACATGTTCAGATTTCATCTTCTTTTTGTTCTATACTTGTTCTTGGATGTTTAATTCATGTTTATTATATTTACCTAATACAAGATAGCTGTCATCCTATATCTGTGTGGATAATTGGAATTGCAAGTATCTTTCCTTGTTATGATTATCCATTCATATGTAAGTGCCTTATGTGTGAATCTGCCAGCATAGTGAGAATTCTTCATTTATTCACCTTTATTACAAACCCTCTGAACATTGATAGTTATAAGCCTTGTCTATTTGGTTGATTTTATGCATGTATTGAGTGAGTGAGGTATTATTTGTCATCTGACTTGATCCATTGAGTAAACCATTGCAAAAATATTGAAGTTACCAGGCATCTTTGAGCTGCAACCTAGAAGAGTTTCCTCGAGAGCTAACAATTTGGCGTCGTTGCTGGGGAGAGGAGATTGAATCTTAGCTTCCTTGTGAGAAAAAATAAGCTCCAATTTTGATGATAGACAAAGACTAGGCACATTTTTTATTATAATCATCTATCTGGAGACTCCATGAAGGATGGATTCAGTGGCGACTCCATTGCTCAGAAATCTGTTGGCAACTCCATTGGTACAAAATGAACAAGATCTTAGCAAAGAGGTATGCATTTTGTGATTTCTCAAATATTTTTGGTTACCCTAATCCAGTGCCTAGTAGAGATGAATGGGAAAATAGTCCTCCCAGATTTTGAGGAGAAGAGTGGGAAGTGCCAGCTGAACACTTGCTGGATTTTCATGACTTTATTCATCGGTTGCAAGTTGTGCATGAGGATGTTCAGATTAAGCTATTTTGGTATTTTTTAGAGGGGATTTCTTGTGATTGGTACCGATCCCTTCCTATTTCTAGTATCAGCTCTTTAGCAGATTTTCATGCTGCCTTTCATTTGTTTTGCAAAGGAATATTTTCAGCTGATCTTTTATATTCTGAATGTTGTCATGAATTCAATTTATTGAATAAAGAACTAAACATTCATGAAGAGTATGCTGCAATAGGGGACACCTCTTATTGTGACCAAGATATTAATGAACTTCAAGATGATAACCATAGTGCAGATGCTTTTGACATTTTATCAAATGCATCTACTGACTTAGGTTGTCATGAAGATGGGATTGTCCCCTTTGGCAACCCCAAAGATAATTAACAAATTTTTATATCAGCATGTGACAGATTTGAATATGTAGTAGATAATAAGGGAAGCCCTCATTTTTTTGATTTGCAAACAAAGGAAGAGTGTAACAGATATGAGGAAGAAGATGATGATCCGAAAAGTCCAGATCAGCAGTTCATCATGCATCCTTCTCAGTCAGAGGTTGAGCAATCTACAGTTAACATGGAGATCACTAAAAGTAGCCAGCAACAACATTTCATTCAGTTGGAACAACAGCATGGAGAGGTATTTCTTTATGACATTTACGACCCTATTGCTGATTATTTGGAATCTATAAGCAACATAAATGTCAAATAATTTTTGTCAGATGATAGCTGGTTCTATCACCCTTTCAAACAACATTTCTGCATGCTATGGTTTCATTTATTTTTTGGGTCAAGATAAAGGATAAGTTCAGCAGATCAGTTTCTGACATGGCTTCATTGGAAGCATGATGTCACTTGATAAGAAGACTCTACTGATTAGAATTAGGAGTAGGAAAGAGAATAAGCTCTTTATATGAGCAAGTAGACTTTTCCAGTTATTGGTTGTTGAATAAGTAGGATAGGCTACAGGCATGCTCCAAGTTTGCAGGGGATCAGTTGTAAAGGAAGCTCTTGAAAGGTGTTCAGAAGAAGATTGTACTGCTGACTCCATGCCCAATGGAACACTAGACTAGGTTCTGTATTTTGTTGTCCAGGAAAGGCATTAGATTTGTGGTTCTTGGAACCTCATAGGGAGGATTCCATCCTCGATTAGGAGCCAGATGTTATCTCCTCAAATAAAATAGTCAAGTTTGTTTATTTTAGGTGATAGGAAGTCATTGAAAAATACATTTTTAAATTTATTTTGGCTCATTTTTTAGAGATTTAGGTATGTAATAAAGTTTGAAAAAAAATTGATTTGTTTTTTCCTTCAAAAAAGTCAAAAATCAGGCTTTGGTGGCTTAGGCGGACATTTCAAATTTTCATTAGCCACCGAAAGTAGAGCTTTTGACAGCTAAAGCGTAGAATTCGGGGCTATTTTGGTCACCGAAAGCACAGAAGCTTGGAAACGGTGAACATGTTTTAGGAAAACTAAAATTTCTCAGCCACGGAGAGGCCCTTTTACACATTCAAATAGTCAATTGACAACTAGAAATCCTCAGCTTTCCAATGGTACTTTCATATATTCATTTGTATCTTGGGAAGGTAGTGAAAATTCCCCTGTAATATGAGGCAGTGTTTTTAGGAATGTGGTGTTTTTACTATGCTGAGTCATCATTTTAAAATGATGATCCTGGGCGACTGGAGGATCATTTTGAGAAACCGTCAGAGGATTTTGTGCCTGAAATGTCAAATAAAAATAACCTCTCTCAATTTTCCTATAGTTGTCATATAATGGGAGAATCAAATCCATATCTAAACCCTATTGTTCGGATCTCAGAATTTCCTTGCTTGACACATGTTTTTGAAATACAGGTGTCAGGAAAATGAAAATGGATCTCAAAGAACTGAGAGAGGCGTTTTCTCATAATAAACAAAAAAAAAATAACCTCTCTCATTTTTCCTACATGTATCATATATTTGGAGAACCAAATCCATCTCTGAGCCCCAGTTTAGACAGAAATTTCAGGGCGCTCCAAGCCACCAAAATTGGCGTTTTTATTGTGAAAAGTCATCATTTTCAAATGACTATTCTGAGTGACTGGGGAATCATTTTTCAAACTGGTCAGAGGTTTTTTTTCATAACATTTTAGAGAACAATAACCTCTCTCTTTTTTCCTACAGGTGTTGCATATTGGATAATCAAGTCCATCTCTGAGCCCTAATTTTTGGATCTCAGAATTTCCCTGTTTGACACATGTTTTTGAAATACAGATGTCAAGAAAATGAAAATGAATATAAAATAACTGAGAGATTTTTTTTCTCATAACAAACCAATATAGAAAAACCTCTCTCAGTTTTGTGAAATATATTTTGATTTGAGAGATATAGGTCAATATCAGAGCAAAATATTTCCAGAATTTTTTGCATTTTCCAACCACCTTACAAATTTGGATTTGAGAAAGGAAAAGAGGTTATCAGATCCTTCTTTTGAGGATATTGAAACTGATTTGTAAATCTTATTTAAGCTCATTTAATATTCAATGTAGTGGGTTCAAATTTGGAGACTCTTAGACACCTTTTGTATTCAAGCTTCTTATGTTCTTATCAATTAATACAAGCTCTTTTGCCATTACATGTTCAGATTTCATCTTCTTTCTATTCTATACTTGTGCTTGAATGTTTAATTCATGTTTATTCTATTTACCTAATACAAGATAGCTGTCATCCTATCTCTGTGTGGATAATTATAATTGCAAGTATCTTTCCTTGTTATGATTATCCATTCATATGTAAGTGCCTTATGTGTGAATCTTCCAGCATAGTGAGAATTCTTCATTTATTCACCTTTATTACAAACCCTCTGAACATTGATAGTTATAATCCTTGTCTATTTGGTTGATTTTATGCATTTCTTGAGTGAGTGAGGTCTTATTTGTCATATGACTTGATCCATTGAGTAAACCATTGAAAAAAAATTGAAGTTACCAGGCATCTTTGAGCTACAACCTAGAAGAGTTTTCTGGAGAGCTAACATGGCCTACCCATCGAAGTGGAAAAACTGAAGACGTAAGCAGAATTTGATGTTATTGAGATAGTCGATGATACCATCGCATACCTCGCATTGTTGGGAATCAATTGGGCGATGGAAAACTTGATGGTTATCAATTTCAAGAAAAGGATAATGGCATTCGAGAATCACAACACAAGGTTCATTAGCCCATTGGATCCCCTTGAAGGAAAATGATATGTTGAACCAATAAAATATGAAGTCGTCAGAGGTTGGGATAATTCCTATAATATCTATGAATACTACAACAATCCCACTATTGATGAAGAGTTGGGTTGGAGAAGCATCAACTCAACATCTTTATATTCAGACGAAGCATTAGAGAACTGGAAGAACCGGTTTCATGAAGTATCTCTCAAAAAGTGTGCACAAATCACTCAGTCGTTTAGATAGGTATCAACGAAAGTATTCGATCTGCCGATATAAGGAATACCTACCTTGGCATTTTTTATCAACGAATTTGAAGACCAGGTATTTGAACCACACCGCTTGTTGGCACTAGAAGAGGCACTGAAGGATACTCTAGTAAGATGGTGGGATACACACAAGGATTCTATAGCATACTTGTAGATATGTCGATGGATGATGAACGTTTTATTTGAGGGGGACGAATACTACCAAAGAAAAAATTATGATGGAATAAATGATCCAAACGATCATCTGATAACATGCCAAACAAAATGGGAACTGCGGCCAAAGGAGGAGTGGGTTCACATGTTCATCCATACGGTGGAAGAAATACCATGGAGATGGTATGTTTCTGCAGATTTGTGAAGGGAAACAACAACATGGGAAGAACTAATTTTCAGCTTCAGTCATACTTTTAGTTTCGTGAATGAAAATCCATTTATCCATAGTGCACTACAGAACATTTGTGACAAAGTATTAGAGATAGTTTCGGTTGAGTTACCGATGGAATCATAGTGGACACCAACACCGCAGATGATGATCACATGTTACAATTTGTCAAGATAACTTGATGATGAAGATGATCTGAGAGATATCGATATTCTAGAGTTAGAGGGAATCCACGACATCAAAGCACCAAAAATTCCATGCGACAAATTCAAGCAACCGCTGAGGATAAAGAAGGTCAATATTGGGACAATAGAAAACCCACAGTTTGTTAGTATTATAGATTATTTGGATGATTTCATGATGGGAAAAGTCACTTATCTACTACAGTATTTTCAAGACTTATTCCTAACCAAATTTTTTGAGATCAGTGGATTTTAGTGAAATGAAGATTCCTCTAAAACCTAATGTGAAACCAGTAAAGCAATGACCATATAGGTTGAATCCAAGATATAAAAATCATGTCAAAACTCCATTAGAGAAGATGTTAGATGCAATAATTATTGATCATGTCAAGGAATCAAAATATATTATGTTGATGGTTGTGTAGGACAAAAATACTAGTGAAATTTGGATTTGTGTCAATTTGAGGAAATTAAATGATGCATGCCTTCATGATCCATTTATGATTCTAGTTACTGATGAAGTGATAGAAGGATTTGGAGGACAGGAAATCTATTCCTTTACGAATGAATTTTTAGGCTATCATCAGATAATTGTTGACACAGATCCGTCGACATGGGTTCACACTCTTTCGACACCCTTAACTCAGCGATATCCCTGAGAACTGGCCCGAACAAGTCTTACCCTGTCCAACAAAACCTATGAAGCAGATGAAGTATCACCTGAGATGTTCCAGGGAGAACTGTTGGAACCACATTTCTACAGTAAGAATAAGGGGTTTTGTGCATATATTGTCTAACTACCATGACATTACTTCAGTGATCCAAACAAGGTTTTATTATCGTGGAGTCATATCATAAAGCATCATATCACATCAACATACTCAAATCACAGTAATACCATTACTCATAAATAGATCTATCACCATAACATGATTCAAAACACAGAAACATTGCATCATTCAGAAACAACAAACATACTGTGGCATTGATTCATTCACATTGCATCATTCAACATAGGAAAAATAGAAATACATAAAACACATTGTTTCCATCAACCTCTGTCATATTACTTCCGCATCAACATAGGTTTCTCAGAAACATCTTCATAGTTGCGACAAAACAGACATCACTTTTCCACAGAGGACAAGAAGATCATACAATCATGTTTATCTCAAGATTCACTAACCTAAGCATAATCTAATCATAGGATCCCCTAGCATATGATAGATATCTCAACATTACATTCCTATCTCTATTTATAGGCTTGCACCTTTTGCAAAATGGTCCACTTTGATCAACTTCCTAACTAATTCGGACCAAAAACTACAAAACTATGACCAATTACTACAAAATCATGACCAAGCCGAATATTTGTTGACTTTCCTACCTTACGCTCCATATTTGGTCTTGTGCATCATCCTTGGTTTTGCATAGATTACTCGGTGTTGTGCAACTTATATTCATCAAAACCGCATGCCAACAGACCCCCGACACAATCTTGTGGCTTGCCCTTGAGCCACGTCAACTAGAAACAGTAGAGCCATTGATTTTGATTCTGAATTCTACATACTATTATTTTACTTCTTCTACTTTCTCCTTCATCTTCTCACTAATCCCCATACAGTTTGCGACATCCTATTCAGGGGGATGTTCGACGATATTTGTGATCACTTATTTTCGATTATCCTACATTACTTGAAGTGCAGTTACTTCTTTCAATGACAGTTTCTCACCAATATCCTGGAACTACTCAAGTTGAGTTGTACGGTGCTACTAATGCTCTCGTGCCTTCGTTACTCACTATTCCAAATCCTCTAGTTCCGTCATCATTGTGACTTGTACAACTGGGGGCATCTCTCTAAGTGATGTCTGGAGTGCATCCAACTGTGCTTCTGCTTCCCATAATTGTGTGTTGAGCTGCTCCAAGTGCTCGTCCTGGACCACTCTACCGCAAAACTACGTAGTCTCATCTATAATCAACTTGGCCTCTTTCTCAATCTCCTCAATCCATGTCGTTGCATCTTCAATGGTGACTTTGTGCTCAACAGCTTTCTCTGGCGGTGTTACCGGGTTCACTAGTGCATGTAAGTATTCAAGGTCACTTTTGAATTCTGCAATGACTTTTCCTAGCTTCTATGCTTTGGATTTCACATAGATGTTCTCTGCTATCTCTGGAAATTCCTCACAGGAGAAGGAAACTTCTTTCTCCATCCTCTCCCTGTCATCCCATAGTTTCACTTTCTCAACAATCAATCTATCATTTTGGCCTAATATACCTTCTCATCTTGACCCGAGGTTCAACAACAACAAAATACCAACAAAACACCAAAGACATCGACTCGACAGAGCAAGCTCGGTTGGTAACAACTACGAGGCAAGCACAGTCTCACCAGAGATATCTTAATGTGTAACTTCCAGGACCATGTTTCTACAATTGGCGAGGGAATATATTCCCTTAGCGCATGTTGAAGGTGGTCAACAGAGATATGAGGATGAAGTTTTTTACTGTGTGATAGGGGTACAATTGTATCTCACCGCGTACACGCAACACGACCTTATCCTTAAATATTAACAAGTGGCACAACTATGAGACGCAGCTGATTCCTTGAAAATAACAAATAGTGCATGACTTATATTATGAATGAGAAGCATATTTAACCATGAACTCATACATACATGCCAAAAATGCCTTAACCATTCATTCAATAGTAATTATAACAATATAAAGCAAACAACCATTCACATAACATTCAAGACTATTCTTAAGATATGTTGTTCTGACTCAATATTCTTGCTCTCATGCTCTTTGGTTTATCCTCTATCTACTCCTACTGATCCGAACACAGCCTGGATCGACTCTTCTACTTTGCTATCAGTATGCGCACCCAGCTACAATATCCGCTGCTCAATATCCTTCTACTCCTACTAGATTCTCCTCTGAGTCAACCTTTACTACTTCTAACTCTCGAACAATCTATATTGTCGAATATAACTGAGTCTAACCAAATTTAATATAACCAATATATAGAGCAGGTTCCTTCTATTTATAGAATTTACAAGACCACGCAGGGTCGACTGAGTATAGCTTAGTTATTACAGACACAAATAGCTACAAAATATGTCTGTTACATTAAATGTCAGCCCATACCTAAACGCGAAAGTCTTTTATGAAATTAACCATAGCCTTAACTAGCCATAGAAACGTCCTCCAGTCTTTTGTACCAGTCATAACTAGCTGCAAAACTGTCCTTCTGTAGTCTTCTGTCATCTTGTACCTGTTCTGTCTTAAATATTCTACCTTCCTCTTCCATGGACTCAGATCTGCCTTTCCTTGTTGCATCTATCCTCTTCTTGCTTTTCCTTTGTCGTGTGCCCACTTTTCCTCTTGCACTTGCGTGTCAGATTCATCCTTAAGCACTTTTCCTAGCCCAACAAGATCCCAGCACTCACATGTGGCTCGTCCCGAGCCACTGATTGAAAATGGATATCTCCGTAAAAATGTGAAATGCTCACAACTTAAGCCTCTAGCTTGGGCTTTGGACCAGGCTGTGCGGGAGGAACAACCTTGTCCTGAAATTCCTTCAACATCTATTGCACTTTAGCAACTTCCGCTATTACTTCTTCTACTTGTGTGGGAAACTACTCCACCTAGTCGAAATTGATATGTTCTGATGGTCCTGCCTCTAGCAATTGCACCATGTGCTGAAGTTTCTGGTGCAAAGGATGAATAAGGCTTGTGATCCATGCTGCTTCTGACTGGTGCACCTCCACTTCTGCGTCCCTAGTCTGCTCTTGGTCATGGAGATCTTGGAATTCTTGCTATAGTTTCTTGATCTCAGCCATCTTCATAACCTTTTCCTTAAACAACAAATTCTTCATCTTCGCCTTTGCCGCAGTGATTTTCTCCTTAGCTTGTTGTGCATTTTCCTTGATCTTTTTGCTAGTCTCATCTTCAAGAAGTGATTCCCATATCGTGGAAATATATTCAACTTCCTTAGTGCAGAGTTATTCTCCTTCGCTTATCCTTTCAACATCCTCAGACGTTGCTTTGCTTCACTCTTCGAGTACCTTAGGAGGTGTGCTTGGTACCTGCTTAGCTTCAAGCTCCTCAACCTGCTTCTTCAGTTCCACTGCAATCCATGACAACCGGGAAACCTTAGCAGTTGAATCTTCATCTTCCTGGCCCACTTCTGGTGGGAACTCCTTGACTGTGCCTTTAATGGCTTCAACAAGTGAAATGTGGCTTTGCTCGCTTGTGACAATTTCTTGTTCTTTTTCTCTCAGGAGGGTCTTGCATTGCTTGGCCTTCCTTTGCTGCTTGGTTTCCTGATACAACACTACATTTTCTCTAAGCCTGATCTCGGTCGCAGCCACCTGCTCGACAACATAGAATTCAACCAATGTGAGCTTTGAGAATTCGATGTGCAATGTTTCAAACTTTTGGACAACATCATCAAATGCACCCATCCCTATCCCTATCTCCATTGCACACCCCTGTATTTGTACTTTGATTGGTGACACTATCTCTGGTGTTACTAATGGGACATTCGGATCCATGCCACAAGTCTTAGCCTTGACAATGGATTTGACTTCATTAATGGCCTCTGTAAGCTTATTGAGGTGCTCTGTAAATTGACCAGCCACATTTTCCTGCTAGGTATTTAGAACCTTGAGGATTTTCTTAACGACCTTGAATACATCATCTGCTAGTGTGTGAATATCGCCCTCAGCCAATGTGTCTGTGTTAGCTATTTTGCTATCTTTTCTCTTCTTGTACTGCGGCTGGGTTCTCTTTATATCCTCATCAGTAGGAGTGGCCTCAGAGTCTCCATATTTCTGACCATCATCCTTGTCATCATCACCATCATCACAGCTCGGTTTTTGATTCCCTTTTCCATCACCTTTGTTATTTCCTTCTTCATCCTGTTGGTCATTATCGTGACCATTCCCTTGGACATCTCTAGCATTTCCTCCTACGCGAGTGTTTCCACCTTGGTTAGCTAGTGGGTCTTCTTGGTTTTGACCTTCATCATTCGGCTCCGTCAATGGGCCATGCCATTCCTTTGGCCAATCCTATATATTTGCGTCCACATCATCATCAGTGATCATAAATCCTGCTTGGTGCACTTTCTTGGCTGGGTCATTCTTTGTGTCACATCCCCTCGCGCCCCGAAGGAGAGAAAGCGACCCAACTCTTCTACTTGAGTTACCCATCTCATATTCTTCATTTGTATGATGATTCTTGATCCCTATTTGTTTTCTTTAAAGATCTACATAAGAAAGAATTTCTCCTACTAACATTATGATCCAGACCGTCTATAAAATCTATATCTTCCCTAGCCATTGAGATATTAAATGGCTCAGAAGAATAGAAGTGGAAATCAATGGTCACAGTCTGTTTCACATCCAGAATCATATCAATGGCTGAGAATCATCCCATAGAAAATCAACGGTGCAGAGAGCTTCACTTGCAGAATCAGAAACATATCAAAATTTCACTCTCACACCTCTCACCCCGCATTACGCATTACACATCTCACATCCCGCAAGTTGCGGAAAGGAAAATGTGGAGTCCAAACTTCTGCAAGGCACATTTCCACATCCCGCATCCCGTAAGTTGCAGAAAGGAAAATGCAGAGATCGAAATTTCCAAAGAAATTTTCCGCATCCCGCATCTCCCATCCCGCAAGTTGCGGAAGGGAAGTTGCAGAAAGGTTAAATCTGTGGAATTTCGATCTGCGAATGAAAATTTCTCAGTATAAAACTGATTTCCAACATCCAGGCCATCACCAATCTGGTTGATCTAACTTCATAACAAATTTGAAAATTCATTAAAGTAATTACACACATAGATGCATCATTCATGAAATATACAGATGAAACGCAACAGATTTCATTCAAGAATTAATCATTTCATATTGATTTATAAACAAGTATAGTTGCAGGGATTGAAACACAAGAGATACTTATCTTTATCAGAAGCTTGTCCCACAACCAGCTATGTCGTTGCAACATTCCACCCAATCATAGGCCAGTGTGCTCTTCAATCTCTTAGAAACACTGCCACCCCCGAGCTAGGCATGATTTCCCCAAGGAATAAGGAACACTAGAAGACTTCCCCATAGCCAAGGATACAATAAAATTCATCTAATCCAACACAGTTGGGTTTATAAGACTTACATAGGTAGTGATTTACACATAGTCAAATTTTATACAAGTCACATCCAAGCCAACGGATTTATTATTAGGCTACCATCCAAGCTATCCTTCCAGTTAGGTTTATCATACTTACACAGGAAGTGATTTACAATTAGCCAAAACTCACAAGAGACACAGCCAAGCCAACAGAGTTGGGTTTATCAGACTGCCAAGGAGGTGGAAAGACTGACTGCTAAGCTAGTGAGCTCAATCCCATAGGTATGGACACCTACACCGGATCTAGCCTGACTTATAAATATTTACACACCCAACACAAGGAAGCATCCCCTTCTTTGCTACATAATCCCTCAGGCCATGCCTTCCCTTCTAGCGCTATTCAGGGTATGCAAAGAAGAAAGGATCCTTCACACAATAGACTGGTCTGTGAGGTTCCTTCACACACTAGGTTTATCAAGCAAGTCTAGACTCCATTTCCATTCCCCAAATCAATTTAGATATCAAACAAGGATGTACACACAACTATCTCAGTTCTGGGATTAAAAAAACGTAATAGAATCCAAGGAATACACACACACACATCAATTACAAATTTTTGATCATTTCCTAAGCTAGACCGACTACTGCAATTTCCAAAAATGAAATCATTTGTTGGTCGTTCAATATAAAAACACAAATCAGGTTCTGGGCATTCACATTCAGGAAACGACTAATAGAGAGGAAAATTGTGAAAAGGGAAAACAATTCACAGAAAAGGAAAACACATGAAGGATCAAGACTCATAGTGGTTTTGCTTGTTGTGGGAATGCCAGACATGTATTTCCGAAATGTTCCCCACAGTAAAAATAGTGAGGGGAAGGTGAAACACGACTGCATGAGGGAAAGGAAGGCATTTTCAGTGTTTTCTTGCCCAAGAAAATTTAAAAAACGTTTTTCAGAAATGGGTGCTCTGCCCATTTCAAATTTTTGCCTCCTCTTGCCATTCCCCCCCTTATCCTTAAGAAAAATCATGCCACCATCTCATTTTGTTGCATTCACATAGCTGGCTGTAGGATTTTAATTAAAAATTGCAAATTTAACATGATGTCCAACTTATAACGTTCAGCTAGCATAAAAACACCATCGGCCCAACCTTAATCGCCGAAACAAAACACTAAATCGATGGTGGGGCTTTTTCCTTGAGCTCCATGCCATGATTATTTACATCATATTATTTAAATGCAAATAGGGTCAAAACTAGGGTGTTACATTACCATCCCCCTTCAACAACACTGTCCTCAGTGCTTTACAACATTGAACAAAAATTCTTTTTTGGTACTTCCCTCAGCAATCCAAAGAATTAAAAAAAAATGGATGTGCCAGTCGCATGGCATCCTCTAGCTCCCATGTAGATTCTTTAGGACCGTAGTGCTCTCATTGCACCTTCACCTATCCTATTGCTCAGTTCTAGAGCATTGTGACCTTTCTGGAGAGGATGCACATGGGCTTGATTTGGAACTCTCCCTCTGGTTCCACCTGCATCACATCCCAATTTATTACATGGTTAGGATCATGTACATATTTCTTAAGCAAGGAAACATGGAAAACATTGTGAGCCCTAGTGCTAGTAGTAAATGCAAGTCTATATGCAAATGGTCCTATTCTTTCAAGAACTTCAAATGGCCCACAGTATCTAGGATACAGCTTGACACAACTCCCAAGCTTCAAGGAAATTTTCTATGCCTTCACCCTGAGGTAAACATGATCCCCAATACTAAACTCTCTGTTCATCCTATGCTTATCTGCATAGCTTTTTTTTCTGTCCTGGGCTGCCTTTAGATTATGTCTGATTTTTACAACTTCCTGCTCCATCTCCTTGAGCAATTCTAGACCGATCACAACTCTGTTCACTGGGTTATCCCAAGTTACTGATGTTCTGCACCTCCTGCCATACAAAGATTCATATGGACTCATCCCCAAAGATGCTTGCTATCCATTGTTATAGGCAAACTCTACCAAGTGTAAATAATATTCCCACTTGGTTGGTTTGTCCATCACATACATGCGAATCGTGTCTTCAAGCACTTGGTAAACTCTCTCGGTCTGACCGTCAGTCTGAGGATGGTAAGCAATGCCAAAATTCAACTTTGTCCCCAAGTTTGCAAACAATCCTTTCCAAAAATTAGAGGTGAACTTGACTTCTCTGTCAGAGACTATTGCCTTAGGCAATCCATGCAATTTAAAAATCTTTTTCATGAAGATCTTAGCAATTTCATCCATCTTGTGCATGGACTTAACCGGTATAAAATGTGTTTCCTTTGTCAACTTGTCCACCACAACCATGATGGAATCATGTTGTCTCTAAGTCATTGGTAATCCTATAATAAAGTCCATGGAAATAACTTCCCATTTCCATTCTAGAACCGGCAAAGGCTATAACAAACCTGCTGGGTGTTGATGCTCCACCTTTACCTGCTGAAATTTTATGCACCTTGAAATATATTCAGCCACATCCTTCTTCATGCCCAGCCAAAAGTACTGCTTCCTTGCTGTAGCAATTGTCTTCTGATATCCTAGGTGACCAGAATATGGAGTTTGATGGATTTCATCCATAACAATCCTCCTCAATTTTTCTATATTTGGAATATACATTCTGCTGTTGTAAGTAAGAAGTCCATCCTCTTCTAACTTATAACCTTCATACTTCTTTTCAAGGCTTTGCTGTTGTAATTTGTTCTTTACCTGCGCATACATTTCATCTTCAGTATTATGATTAATAATCTTTTGTCTCAAATCTGATTGGAAAATGCTAATAGATGCCACATGCATTTCTTATACTTTCCCATTGAGTGCATCATCTACCTTATTCTCTTTTCCTTTTATGTGCTTGATTTCAAAATCAAACTCACATAAAAATCCCAGCCATCTAGCTTTCCTAGCATTTAGAGTAGGATGATCAACAAATATTTTAGACCATAGTGGTCTGTCCTTAACTCAAATTTTATGCCCATCAAGTAATGCCTCCACATCTTGAGAGCATGTACTATGGCTGCAAGTTCCAGATCATGAGTGGCATACTTCCTCTCATGATCCTTCAGCTTTATGGATTCATAGCATATCACGTGGTTGTCTTGCATAAGAAATCCTCCAAGTACTTGACCGCATGCATCCGTACATACCACAAAATATTTCTCTTGGTCTGCAACTTTTAAGACCAGTGCACTTGTGAGAAGATACTTCAATCGCTAGAAACTTTCTTCACACCTCGAGGTCCATTCAAACTTTATCCCCTTCCTTTCCAAAGAAATGATAGCATGTGAAACCTTGGAGAATCCTTCAATGAATCTCCTATAGTATCCTGCAAGCCCCATAAAAGATATTACCTCTGTCACGTTTCTTGGAGTATTCCAATTCTTGATAGCTTCAATCTTGTCAGGGCCCACGGATATACCCTCTTTTGAAATAATGTGACCCAAGTACTGAATTCTATCCTTATAGAAGTCACACTTTCTCAACTTTGCATACAGCTGATGTTCTCTGAGCAATTGCAATGTTAGTCTCAAATGTTCTTCATGTTCTTCTTCATTTTTAAAATAAACAAGAATGTCATCAAGGAAAACAAGAACGAATTTTTCCAAATACCTATTGAAGACACTATTCATAAAGCACACAAATGTTGTTGGTGCATTCGTGAGACCAAATGGTACCACTACAAACTCATAATTTCCATACCTTGTTCTAAAGGTTGTCTTATGGATGTCTTCGTCCTTGATTCTCACCTGATGGTAACCAGACCTCAAGTCAATCTTGGAAAATACCTTTGCTCCTTTCATTTGATCAAAGAGGTCATCAATTCTTGGCAAGGGATATTTCTTCTTCACCGTGACTTTGTTCAGCTGCATGTAATCAATACACAATCTGAGTGTACCATCTTTCTTCTTCACGAACAAAACTGGTGCTCCCCAAGGAGACACACTCAACCTGATATACCTTTTCTCCAACAATTCTTGCAGCTGCATCTTCAACTCTAACATCTCTGGTGTCACTAGTACAAAATGAGAAATTAATGACTAAAATCAGGCTGTAAACGACTATTTTTGAGTCGGCGACTATTAGTATCTAATTTCCACTATCTTATAGCTAGCTGTATTTCACTTAGTCATTAATAGATTGACTTATTAGTCATTGATTTAGTCATTTATTTAGTCACAGATTTAGTTATTGATTTAGTCACTAATAGCAACAATTAATGACCAAATATATGACTAAATAAACTACTAGATGATAACATATTAATGACTAAGCTAAATATGACTAAGATACGAGAAATTAGCTACTATTAGTCATATATATGTGAATTTAGTCACTTTTATAGTCACAAATTTATGATAGGGAATGGAGGAATTGAACCACCAACCTCCTACCTATAATTAGGCAGACGCTCTACCATTGATCTAGCACCCTTTAAGAAGTTATTGCTTGACAATGATGATATTCAAACAAATTTATGATAGATAAAAATCTACAAAATACATAATTATTACTATTATAACTTATCAGTAACTAGTATTTATGATAAACTAATTCCTGAGATCTATGTAGAATTTTCCCTATATAACATATCCATTCATGTTACCAGAGATAACGGAATACCTCTATGATGGATGTGATACTAATTAAGTCAACCAATTTATGAAATATCTCTTGGCATGCCTGAATATATAAGAAAAATATCATTATATGAAATCAAGAAAAGTAAAAGTCAAATAAGGTAAGCAAACCTTTCCATTCATAAAACAATTTATCAGTGACAATATAAAAATACATGAAAGCGAAAGATTTCAGATTGAGTGTTACAAAGCATAAGCTACCATATCAGCCAATTCTAGAAAATGAAACATATTTTTATAGAAGTCTGAAGGCTACCAAAATAAGCAAGCAAAATAAATTCAACACATATTTCAAAAAGAGTTGAATGAAATAATAAAAGCATACCCAACATTATAGTTGACACAATTTATATGAAAATCAGTGTGAAACATTCAATCATGTTTGTAAGTTTATCTCTAGCAAACTTGCCTTAAATATATCCCCAACTAAAATGATACAAATTATTATTAGAACCAAGGGCACTTTAGAAGTGCACCACAGGGAAAGTAATAAGGACAAGAAAAAAAATCACCATGATGAAGGTAAGATTTGAGAATAGAAAAATGTTGTATGGTGGTTCTACTA
The DNA here is from genome assembly GCA_001517045.1 of Pseudotsuga menziesii. NCBI lineage: Eukaryota > Viridiplantae > Streptophyta > Pinopsida > Pinales > Pinaceae > Pseudotsuga > Pseudotsuga menziesii. The sequence goes on along the minus strand of LPNX011125453.1, from coordinate 212,027 downwards.
TATTTGGAAACACAGGTGCTATTGTTAGTTTTTCAACATTAATCTAAAATTATTAGGATCTTTAACTGAGAAAATAACAAGCACAACAATCAAACACAAGAAACAATGAACACAGTGTTTTTCCTCAGGGAAACCATAAATGGAGAAAACCTCGCAACTTCCTCAAAGATAGAATCAACACCAAAATTGAAAAGCCCAAAACAGTAAGTGATCTTCGACAGCAATATCCTTCTTCTTATCTATCCCCGGTGTCTTCTCCTTCCTCAACTATGCACTACACTTGAGTGTGTATGAGTTGTGTGATAATAAAGACTCCAGTTATCTATTTATACTAATCCTGGCATGACTAAAACCCTACTAGGGCCGACCTCTACTAGGAGAGTCTAATAACCCTAGTTCCCTGAAACTGCAGGGACTTTAACCCTTAGACAATCAGAGGGTTACCCACTATGACTTGACAGGACTTGTTTACATTATATATCCTCCCAATCGGAACATCGGGGCATGAAAACATGATTCAATTACATAATAGATACATCCCAGAATAAACATCGGGTTACAAGACATAAGATACATACATGAATACATTCCAAAGTTACAAATACATCAACACTCCCTCTTAACTAGGAAGGTATTCTTTCAACGCAATTTTCAGGACTGGTCTTCTTCTCTGCATCAACTGGATCATCTTGTCATCTTCAATTCTTATTAGTCTTCAAGTCTTCTTCATATTCGAGTCTTCAAGTCATCTTCTTCTTCAAGTCTTCTTCGTCTTCGAGTCTTCAAGTCATCTTCTTCTTCTTTATCACGGGATCTGCATCATCATGACTATTGGCTCATCACTGCTGGATCATCACTCGATCTGGATCATCATCAAGTCTGGATCATCTCATCTGGATCACTTGATCTGGATCATCGAGTCTGGATCATCATCACATGCTATCTCATAATGGTGCTACTCAATTCTTCTCGTCACAGAAAGTTCTACAGAGTCAATCCTGTAGGCCTACCCTTCATGTAGGTCTTCATCAACACTTATATCTGACACTTAAGTTAGAATGGCCCACCCATCTCTTACATCTAACCTCATCTTGTCAAAAAGGCATGCCCAACACTCACATCTGACCTCATCCTGTCAGAAAGGCCCAGCACTCACATCTGACCTCATCTTGTCAGAAAGGCTCAGCACTTATATCCGACCATGTGCAAGCACACCGCATCGGAAAGGCTCTGCACTTGCATCCGACCTCATCCTGTCAGAAAGGCACATCACTTACAATCGACCATGCTCAAAAGCACCACATCGACAAGGCTCATCACTTACAAACCGACCATGCATGAAGCATCGCATCGGAAAGGGCTCAGCACTTACAAACCGACCATGCACGAAGAACCACATCAGAAAGGGATCTGCACTTACAAACCAACCATGCACGAAGAACCGCATTGAAAAGGGCATGCAATCACATTTGATCATGGAGAAACTAATCCTACCATCGCATCAAAATGGCCCCAAGTACCAGACTGAGCTACCTGGTAACTGACCAGGTGCCTCCATTCCTAGAATGGCAGTTGCTCTTACATCTGACCTACTCATCAGAATGGCCAACACTCACATTTGACATGGGAGGAACTTAATCCTTTAACCATTAAAGAATGGTTCAACCTTTACATTTGATCAAGTGGGAACACATCCCTCTATCACATCAGAATGGATTCTCAGTCCTAGACTGAGTTTTCCTGGTAACTGACCAGGTGCCTTCATTCCCAGAATGGCAGTTGCCCTTACATCTATCCTACTCGACAGAATGGCCAACACTCATATCTGACATGGAAGGAACCAATCCTCTCACCATGATAGAATGGCTCGGCCCTTACATCTGACCATTGTTATTTTTTCAACATTAAGCTAGCATTATGATCTTAGGATCTTTTAACTAAGAGAATAACAAGCACAGCAATAAAACATAAGCACATCACAAGAGACAAGAGACACAAAGAGTTTTCCTTGGGGAAACCATAAAGGAGAAAACCCTGCAACTTCCTTAGAGATAGAATCAACACCAAAATAGTAAAAGCCCCATAACAGTAAGATGATCTCCCGACAGCAGCATTCTCTCTCTCACACACTGAGAGAGATTCTCCTCTCTCACTCATGTGCCCCAATGAGTGAGTGTGAGTGTTGGAAGTGATAAATAGAGAGGCTCTCACTCTCTATTTATATTCTTCCATTCACTTGAAGTGCACTCCAACATGTCAGCCTCACTTAACAATTACTTACTAGAGCCGACATCTCTAGGAGTGTCTAATAACCCTAGTGCCCCACCACTTGTGGGGACTTTTCCTCCTCCAACCAATAGGAGGGTAACACAATGGTGGGGACTATTTCCCCAACTTACAATGACTCACCTAGGGTCGACTTCACTAGGATAGTCTAATAACCCAAGGTCCCCACAACTGTGGGGACTTTAACCCTTGACCAATAAGAGGGTTACCCACAATGACTTGACATGAATTTCTGTTGAGGCCTGGAAATTTGCAGGCGGCAACAGTAAGGGATTCTCCCCAATCAGCGTTCCCAACTAGCCTGCTGACTGTTTGGTATAGGGAATCCATCCGGCTTACGGTCCGGCTACCGTAGGTCAAAGTAACAACAAGGGTTCACCGGTTGCGGCCCGGTCCACCGGAATTTGTATTTTGACTTAATGTATGTAATGCATGCCTATCTTAACTATGCGGAGTGATAAAGATGCCAGGAACTACACAATGTGCTGCGCAGGTTCTTACCTCTCGTCTTAGGTTCTTGAACATCTAAACCACAAGGAAGAAAAATAGCCGACAATCTAAACACCTAACTATCTATCCCCGGGGAGCCAGACAACGATTATTAATGAGTAATGCATCATTTCCATGTATAATAAACACATTACAGATAGCTGCTATTTATGTTTACAACACACGAACCAGAATATCTTTTAACAATCAGATAGATAACTGTTATATGTAACACAAGCATTACTTCTGAATGAATTTTCCACAAAATTAAATCAGAAACCATCCAACAAGACATAGGTCACAGAGTTAGAACGATCTCACGATTTATGGACATAAGCTGAAAAATAAAGTAGTTCATCTTTCTGCCATCCATCGCATAACATTTGGAAACTTCACAGCTCTTTCTCCAATAGGCAAACTAAAATCTTTATTGCAAAATGAAGTAGTTCTTCTTACAATAGGTCCTCAGTATTACTGGGAAAAAGCCCTTTTCTTGTCTATCTTCCCTAGTTTTATACAAAAAGCAAAATTGGTTGGGTTGCCCGAAGTGACCTTTGGGCTCCCCAACGTTTCAATTTCCTACAACCTTTTACAAATTATTAAATATACAACAGTTGACCGGTTCTTCTCATGAGGAGGGTCCCGCTTGGTCCTCCAAGAACTTTCTCCACGCTGCTGCTTCAGCAGCGAGACTCTCAAATGAGTTGGGTTCCAAGAACCGAATGTTCAGCTCGAATTTGTCAGCTTGGTTCTGAATGGCCTCAATTCTGGCCGGGTTCAAACGTACTTGTTCCTCCAAGAGCTGTATACTAATGGCTGTGTGGCCTATTTCATTTCTGAGGATTTGTTCATCAATAGCTCTGATGCATTGCACTTTAGCTTCTTCATCTTGTTGCCTTTTCTGCAACATCTCTGCAAATGCATCTTGATCTGGGAACTCGTATAATCTCTGCTCAGCTTCAGCCTGACAACGGTTATATGTGACCAGGGCTCTCCTGAAGAACTCTGCGCATGCTCCCTTTTTTTTCTTGACATTCTTCTGGAAGTCTTCTGCAGTGTTGACGGCGAATTCTATCAGGTCATGGTCCTATTTCAAATCTTGCTTATCCTTGACTACTAGCTCAGTTGGGACTTCCTTGTCATCCTCCACCCTGGTTATCCTTGAAGTCAGTACTTCAAGGATGTCTTGCGACCTGTCCACAAAATAAGAAGTGGTGTCTAAGATTTCATCCATTTTTCCGTCAATATGGAGGACCTGACATCTTTCCTCCTCTAGAGCAGTTTGCAGGTACAGCACCTTAGCTTTCTGGGCCAAGACGTGTTCTTTAACTGGCTGCAGATCGACCTGCTGTGCCTTTGCTGCTTCCAGCTGCTTTTCCAGTTCCTTAACGCGTGAGGTATTGGATTCATATATGATACTTTGCTGCTCCTTCAGGTCATCTATCTTCACTCTCAGCTGCTCCTTTTCATCCTTTAATTCTTGAATTTCCTGTTGTGCTTTTCCCAGGGCTTCTTGTGTTGTTTCTTTCACATGTGCTTCTTGTTGCATGGCATGGATTTCCCTCTTCGTGGCCTCCATTTCTTTAAGCACATGCTCATATTTTCTTTTCAATCTATTTCCATCCTCTCTTTCCCTTCTCAGGGTGTCCTTGAGCTGAGTGGAAGTATTCTTGGATGATTCTATCTCGATCATCATTCGGTCTATGTTGTCTTCCGTAGCATGTATTGCTGCCTTCCCAGCCCTTATGACAAACCTTGGGTCTTTATCTGTCCTGACCATTACGGCTTTATCTGTTATCATTGTACTGGTCATTCCTCCAGCCTCTACCTTTCTCTCAGTTCTCCTCATAATCCTTTTGGTATCCCTGTCATAGTATACTGTGCTGAAATCAGGGACTTCTTCCCCTTTTTTCTGTGCAAAGGGTACTAACTGCAACGTGGGGGTTGTAAGAGTGATGGTAGTGGGCATTTGAAGGATTTGAACCTCAGGGATTTCCTCACCCTGTCTCTGCTCTGTTTGTGATTCAACAGCCTGCTGTTGTGTAAACTCTGTCTTCTCTGCTTCCTGTTTTCGAAGCTCTTCGTCCAACTTTCTCTGGGCTTCCTCAGCTGCTTGCTTAGCAGCTTCCTCTGCTTCTCTGGCTATTTCCTTTACTCGCTCAGCTGCATCCTAGGAAGCTTTCCTCTTTTCTTCTTCTCCTTTTCGGAGCCATTCTGCAGCCTCCTCTTCTAACCTCTGGGCCTCTTCTCTTATCCTTTGGGCTGCTTCTTCAGCCTGAGCCTGCTCATCCTTCTCTTGTTTAGATTCTTTTCCACCCTTGGTGGAGTGCTTCGGCTTGAACCTCTTACTGAGTGCGGTCATGTTCGGGGCTCTTCTGAAAATGGATTCATCATTGTCGAAATGATGAGTGTATTCATAAAACACCTTGTGCTTTCTGCAATGCTCAGCCATTCTTTCATGAGTGTCATTTCGCCTGAAAGTCATCTCCCCAAAATGGAACTTCCCTAGTTCCTCTATAAATTCTGGAGCTTGTTTCACATTGGAGAAACTGCAACTGCCTAGCTTAAATGGTAAGGGTGGATAGACAGCCTTCTTTTTTTGGAATAAGAAATGGCCAACTACGTCAATAAACACCTGTCTAACAGCCTCCTTATGGATTATATAATCTGTTGCATACTTGGGCAGCAGATAAGGTGTCTTTGACCCACCAAACATCCTAAGATACATCCCGTTCTCCGTCAAGAAATAATCACCATACTCCTCTATTACCTGCATAGCTTCCTCAGACATGTAGTCACATTCCTTTCGGAAGATAAGAGTGTGCAGAGGCATTATAAAATGCTCACAGATTTCTCGATAATAACTATGGTATTGATGAGCCCCCAATAGCTTGTATGCTGCATATACGGGCATTCTGTCCCTGTCCCAAACACATTTGAGCTCGGGGAAGGGATGGCGGCATAGTATGCAGTCAATCAGGATCAAGCTCATATAAAACTCGGATTTTTTCTGTTCTACTCCTCCTTTTGCTACAGCTATATAAGAAGATAGACTACTAGATACCAGGCTGGACCAGTTGAAGATGGTCCCTTCTGTGGCCACATAGAAAATCAAGGGTACCCATTCGAATTTGAATAATCTGCCATTAGCCCTCCCGAAGATCCTATTCAGCATTAGAGCTATGAACCTGTAAGGGGCTCTAAGGCTGGCTGTGTCATAATATTCAGTAGCTCTATGTCTATAGAGCTTCCCTGGTAATAGCATTCTCCTCATGGTTTCTATCAAATCCATTCTGAGATTGTCCAACCACTCATTGGTCAGGAAAAATTGAGGCTCAGGCAGGTGGTAAGCTAAAGCCACATATCCAGGGCTAAAGGCAGCATAGCCCTGACCTTCAACATTACAGATAAGCATTGAGCCATGGTTGTTATGTGGTAGAACCCATCTCATCACTTCATGGCATGGAAGCAGCTCAAGCCTGGTGGCAATCTTCATAATGGCCGATTTTTCTATATTTGCGTAAATTGGTTCTTCCTCCAGGCCCATATCTGGGACTTCCCTACGGGAAATCAGCCTGTATATGTCTCCCCACTTATACTCAGGTTCAATCCCCGTGACACACTGGGTGTCCTCATAGATATACTCATTTGGTAGGACGGCATCTATTGCTATTTGTTCTTCTACCACAGGGGCCTTCTTTTTCTGTCTTCTGGACATTTTAAAATCCTCCTACAATGTAAAACATCATGATATTAAGCAATTCAAATTTGTGAATATTATGAAGTGGTTTATTCTTTCTCCATTGTCTATATGACTATAATGATATCAGATATAGGCTCTTCAAGTTGAAGGATTTGAACTAGTAATGCAATCTTTTGCGCTGTGCTATTATCTCATATCAATGTGTAAATAAGAAAGCAACCCTCACATGCATGCACAACCAATCTATATACTGACTATCTGAAACTATCAGCACAAAGACCCAGACTATTTTTGCAATGAATTTACTCAGTAACCGGTCCACATCAAACCTACATTATTTCTCACAATGCCCCTTTTACCAATGAAACGATATGCAATGCTAGTGCAAAAACGCAAGGCGCGACTATCTTTCAAACCTATACAAAGTTTTAGCAAGGATAAACCAAAATGGCAATGCCGTTTGAGGACATGATAATTACATCAGTGCTACCATAAACCACGGGCACCCCTGGAATCATTTCGCGCAGGGCGCTTTCACCGGCACCCCGTTTGTTCTACCCTCAAAAAGTCAAAAACCAACAGCGGCGCAGCCCTAGGGTTTCGCACGGTGGAAGACGATGAACAGTGCAGTGCAGGCGTATGTAAGGGTTCGGAAAAAAAAGGAAAACGCACAAGGGGAACGACCAGACAGGCATCTCCATGAAAAATTCAGCGAAACCCCTCCGAAGTATTGACAGACACCATCATGACAAACACCAGACCGGGTGCAAGCGGCATAACGGCCGCCTGCACCTTGTTTTCCTCCACTGGTTCAAGGCGAAACAAAACGGCTGCGGGTAATACGAGGGTTCTATAAAGAAAAAAACCCCCCCTTTCTAACCGCAGCAGCTATCCAACCCCAAAATAATAGAAGATAAAACGCGGGCTTAAAAGAAAGGAAAAAACTCTCTCCTCTCTAGATGCGACGGCGGTCGAAACGGATAGGTTAAACGCAGGCTTTTAAAAGCAAAGGCATCCTCCTACTAACCGCAAAGGGCTATCTAACTGGGGACCCTAGAGAAGAAAGATGGGCGTAAACCACAAGGGAGACGACTATGACAAACTCAGCTGCAGGTGAAAAACTCGTCGTGCGAGCACAAAGGGCTAACGGAGACCTAAGCATAGTCACCCCCACCCAAGCCAACACTATCTAGCTCAAAACCTGAAAAACACTAGGCAAAGCGGTTACGATCCTACCTGGTAGAGGTTTGAAGCTGTTGTGGCAACAATGGCGGAGCTTCCAATTGACAGCTGGCAGCAGGTACAAGAATGACGCTCCACCGGATTCGCAAAGTCGACAGCGTTGACAGCTTGGGCGCAACAAACAACAATAAAAAAACCAAACACACGCCCCCCGTATATATAAGACTCCACACGTGTGACGGGTCGACTCAGTCGGAGCGGACATGAAAGTTCGTCGGGAGATTAAAGCTTAGATCTCTCCGCAATGGCAGACCATCCTCACTACAAAGTCCCCCGCAACGTAAAACATAGATCATACGATTGAGAACCATGGTCGAGCGGCGGCAGATACATTGGTCGGATGTCCAAGAGTTCGGCCACCCCTGCAACGGCGGATGCTAGGAATGAGATGTCATCCGCAACGGGAAGTACACACTCTACAGGGCTTCGATACATCCCGGTCGGCAGTCAATGAAATATTCGGAATTCCCATTGATCCGCAACGGCGGTGAGAGAAGTGTTCATCCCCGTCCGACGCGGCATGAAAACAATGCCTGCAACATACTGGAACAGTCCACCACCCGCAACGGCGGAATGAAATGCTCAACCCCCGCAACAGTCGGCGCAAAAAAAACGACAACCAAGACTTGGAAAGCACCCGCAACGGCGGGGCGACAAAAATGATCACGTTCCGGAAGTGACCCGCAACGGCGGGGTTGACAAGAAATTTAAGAGCTGAAGAACACCCGCAACGGCGGGACAGTCGAAAGAAATACCTCCCTATACAAAAAAAATTTTGAAAGATTTTGCAAACCGAGAAAAAGGATCTCAATTTAAGATGGAAATCCTTTAGCATTTAAACGACGAGAAACCAGTCGATTGATATCACTCAAATTTCTAAAAGGCGCTTCAAAATCCATAAGCTAAAATAAAAAATATGAAACCAAGAGAAGAACTAACTAATTCGAAGTAAAGGAGGGTCCCAAAAATTTTTAGAATTTTGGGAGATTGTTGCAGGTGCAACAATTGGCGACTACCTGGTGAACCCCAGATCTCTGGATTAATTTTCTTTCCCAGCTTAAGACTGTCTGAATAAACTCGAACCCTTTTAGATGTATGTATCCTAAGTCAGCCAAATCATGCATTAAATCACTTAGTAGAAGTCTATCTTTATGGGAAAAGGTAACACCAGCGGTATTTCAGGTCTGAATAACTCTTTGGAGGCCAAATACATGAGGTTCATTTTACCTGCCCTTTGGAGGTTATAGCTTAAACACCACAGGATTGTAACAGAGGGTGACCCTGTTATCCTTCTGTTCTTCGTTCCCATGCCATTCTGCACTTTAGTGCCTTTAGTACTTCAGCTCATTTGATATGAGTCCTTCTGCGGGCCTTTCTTACTGAATTTTAAAATTCAGGATCCTCTATCCCATAGTGTCCTTTTGTGTGAATGATATATTTTATATTCCTATTCATGGACGGAGAGGATCTTGTGGCCATTTGTTACTTTATGCTTTGAGATTTATGCTTTTTGGAGCTTTGCTCTGATATGTTTTGTTTATTTTGGAAGAAGTGACTCTTAAGAGCTTTTAGCCCTTTTCTGAATTCATGGCATGGGATCATTTATATATGATAAACTGTCTCACTCTGCTTCCTTTCCATGGGTTTAGTGCTGTCACCCCCTTGGGTATTTAAGAAGTGAGATGGATGGAGCCTCTAAATAGTACTTCAGACCCTTTTACTTTTGAGTCATTTACAGGGATTAAGTAAGACTTCAAACGAATGCACTGCCTGTTAGGAATACAACTGCTAGAAGAAATCCTACACTTTAAAACACAGTCCTCTTGCTCAGGATTTTAGTTAATACAGAACCTTGACGTTTCCATTGCATCCAAAAGTTTGCCTCTTATTCAAAAACAATAGAAAAACTAGCAAAACCCTAAGAAAATAGCAGCATAACAAGCAATTAAAGAAAGAAAACATTAAAGCATTGAAATTAGATAATAGTATTAGCAACAAACAATTTATTTATGTACAAAAGAAAACAATCAAAACAAATTCGCCCATCCCAAAAAATTTCAAATTTAAAGAACCAGGAATGAGCTGGATTCCAGCCCTAAATTGTCTAACCATGGTCTAGCTGTGTAGTTTTTTAGATGGAATCCATATCTAAAATTCTGCAATCATTTCTTTCAGTCTGAGGGAGTTGAAGGAGCTCAGACTAAGTGTTCATTACAGGGTTGGTCTTTTTTGAAGAATGACGTTCTAGCTTAAGCTCAGTAAGATAGTTTCCCAAAACAGACTCAACAGATTCATTTTCTTCCCCCAACTTAGTGATATTGTTTTTCATGAAAGGCTCTCTTAGAATCTTAATCAAGCTTGGACTGCCTTTCTGAGGTAACCACAAATGAGACCAATCTGAAGCAAAGTACCCATTAAGTCTTGATGTCCAATCTCGGTTCAGGATCATCCCATAACCATCAGGAATGTCTGCTACTATGATGTCAATGTAATGGCATATCCTTTTATTTGCAGACAATTGAATCATCACGTTCTCCATCTCACCTACTACCTTGACACTAGTTTTGTCAAGTTGAGTGACATGCCAAAGAGTAGGCTTTATCTGTCCATTGAGTTTTTTGCAAACTACCAGAGGCATAACATTCATGGACGATCCAAAATCTACCAAACAATTATGGACCTTATGATTGAGGATTTCAAGGGTCACAAGGAAAGGTGGGGCACTGGTTTTCTTTGTCTTAATCAATTCAATCTTTTCTTCCATAGGTTGGTTTGTTGTGGGCAACTCCTCTTTCAACTCGCCAGCTTTGCTTTCTTCATCATCTTCTACCGGTTTGGTAAAGTTAATGGGTGGCTCTGTTTTCTGCTTGCCCTGAATATCTTCAGGTGGGTCGTTTTTAGCCTTCAGATCAGCCTGCCCCTTTACTTCCTCTCGTGAATCTTAACCTTTTGACATTATTACATTATTCTTGATGGCCAAGTTTTCATCTTTTGTGGTTGTAAGTGTATGCTGAGATTGGAGAGTGTTTTCTTCAATGTTAAACAGTGAAACTCCATTCCATGAAAACATAGTGTCATCCTCTCTCTTTACTATGGTCTGTTTCTTCTTTTCTTCCTCACCACTGTGCTTGGTAAATTCTGGATTCAACAATTTATTCATCACTATTGTCATTGAATGTAGCCATTGAGGACACTTCTTCTCCGAATGAGGTTGTTGATGAAAGGTACAGAAATTATCTCCTATTTCTGTTATGTTTATTGATGCCACATTTGGTGGTGGGACCTGCCATTGATTATTATCTTCTTTCTTTGGATAGTATGGTTTATTGGTTTTCTGAACATCCCTTTCTTTTTCCATGTCTACAAATTGGTTGGACAGCTTCTGAAGCACTTTCATCATCTCCTGATAATCATGTGGTTGGCCTTCTCTAGATTTCTACAGCAATGAGGATTTTTTTACAGTGGTCTTTTCTTCAAGCAGGTCAGGATAATCCTCTATACTCTCACTTTCAGCCTCTACTCTCTCATCCTCTTGATAGGTTTCTGCCAACGTTGGCTTGACTTTCATTTTAGCAAACATGGCCAACTCAGGACCTAGGGCTGAGGTATAGTACTCAATCAAGACTTTATCTGAGGGCTTGTCATCCTGAGAGAATTTTTTTAAGTATAATGAAAATCTTTGCGTGAAAATATGTACCTTTTCACTCTTTTCTTTTCTTAACAGACCAAGACCCTTCATTAATGATGCATGTGTCTTCTGAGTGGTATATTTACTCCTGAAAACCCTCTCAAGGGTATCCCAATTAGGAATAGATTTTGCAGGGAGCCCAAAGTACCAGGAGGCTGCTACTCCTTTCAGAGTATGAGGAAAAAGTCTGCACACTACATCTTCGTGCTCTCCCGCCCTTATCCCCTCTAACGCTAGGTAAAAGCTTTGAAGGTGATCATCTACGGCAATGTAGTTCGCAGGGTCAAACTTAGGTAAAAGCTTGTCAAAGGCTTGAGGCAAGTTGTGCAAAGGAGGACTTAAGTTCAGAGGTGACCTAGCCTTCCATGCTGGCAAAGGGTTAGGTTGATTACCAGGCATGAGCAAAGGTGAACGAGTAACACTAGGAAAACAGGGTTTCAAGGATAGAACTGGAAACTTCAAACTTGGGTTAAATTGAAAGCTTCACAACATCTGCTGGTAGGGTAGTCTCGGGAAAACAAATTCCACGGCCAGCCTTTATTGGCGGCCCTCCTTCTAGCGCCAAAAACTGTTGAGGCCTGGAAATTCGTAGGCAGCAACAATAAGGGATTCTCCCCAATCAGCGTTCCCAACTAGCCCGCTGACTATTTGGTATAGGGAATCCGTCCGGCTTACGGTCCGGCTACCGTAGGTCAAAGTAACAACAAGGGTTCACCGGTTGCGGCCCGGTCCACCAGAATTTGTATTTTGACTTAATGTATGCAATGCATGCCTATCTTAACTATGCGGAGTGATAAATATGCCAGGAACTACACAATGTGCTACGCAGGTTCTTACCTCTCGTCTTAGGTTCTTGAACATCTAAACCACAAGGAAGAAAAACAGCTGACAATCTAAACACCTAACTATCTATCCCCGGGGAGCCAGACAACGATTATTAATGAGTAATGCATCATTTCCATGTATAATAAACACATTACAGATAGCTGCTATTTATGTTTACAACACACGAACCGGAATATCTTCTAACAATCAGATAGCTAATTGTTATATGTAACACAAGCATTACTTCTGAATGAATTTTCCACAAAATTAAATCAGAAACCATCCAACAAGACATAGGTCACAGAGTTAGAACGATCTCACGATTTATGGACATAAGCTGAAAAATAAAGTAGTTCATCTTTCTGCCATCCATCGCATAACATTTGGAAACTTCACAGCTCTTTCTCCAATAGGCAAACTAAAATCTTTATTGCAAAATGAAGTAGTTCTTCTTACAATAGGTCCTCCAGTATTACTGGGAAAAAGCCCTTTTCTTGTCTATCTTCCCTAGTTTTATACAAAAAGCAAAATTGGTTGGGTTTCCCGAAGTGACCTTTGGGCTCCCCAACATTTCAATTTCCTACAACCTTTTACAAATTATTAAATATACAAAAGTTGACCAGTTCTTCTCATGAGGAGGGTCCCGCTTGGTCCTCCAAGAACTTTCTCCACGCTGCTGCTTCAGCAGCGAGACTCTCAAATGAGTTGGGTTCCAAGAACCGAATGTTCAACTCGAATTTGTCAGCTTGGTTCCGAATGGCCTCAATTCTGGCCGGGTTCAAATGTACCTGTTCCTCCAAGAGCTATATACTAATGGCTGTATGGCCTATTTCATTTCTGAGGATTTGTTCATCAATAGCTCTGATGCATTGCACTTTAGCTTCTTCATCTTGTTTCCTTTTTTGCAACATCTCTGCAAATGCATCATGATCTGGGAACTCGTATAATCTCTGCTCAGCTTCATCCTGACAACGGTTATATGTGACCAGGGCTCTCCTGAAGAACTCTGCGCATGCTCCCTTTGTTTTCTTGACATTCTTCTGGAAGTCTTCTGTAGTGTTGACGGTGAATTCTATCAGGTCATGGTCCCATTTCCAAGCTTGCTTATCCGTGACTACTAGCTCAGTTGGGACTTCCTTGTCATCCTCCACCCCGGTTATCCTTGAAGTCAGTACTTCAAGGATGTCTTGCGACCTGTCCACAAAATAAGAAGCGGTGTCTAAGATTTCATCCAGTCTACCGTCAATATGGAGGACCTGACATCTTTCCTCCTCTAGAGCAGTTTGCAGGTACAGCACCTTAGCTTTCTGGGCCAAGATGTGTTCTTTAACCAGCTGCAGATCGACCTACTGTGCCTTTGCTGCTTCTAGCTGCTTTTCCAGTTCCTTAACGTACGAGGTATTGGATTCATATATGATACTTTGCTGCTCCTTCAGGTCATCTATCTTCACTCTCAGCTGCTCCTTTTCATCCTTTAACTCTTGAATTTCCTGTTGTGCTTTTCCCAGGGATTCTTGTGTTGTTTCTTTCACATGTGCTTCTTGCTGCATGGCGTGGATTTCCCTCTTCGTGGCCTCCATTTCTTTAAGCACATGCTCATATTTTCTTTTCAATCTATTGCCATCCTCTCTTTCCCTTCTCAGGGTGTCCTTGAGCTGAGCAGAAGTCTTCTTGGATGATTCTATCTTGATCATCATTCGGTCTATGTTGTCTTCCGTAGCATGTATTGCTGCCTTCCCAGCCCTTATGACAAACCTTGGGTCTTTATCTGTCCCGACCATTACGGCTTTATCTGTTATCATTGTACTAGTCATTCCTCCAGCCTCTACCTTTCTCTCAGTTCTCCTCATAATCCTTTTGGTAGCCCTGTCATAGTATACTGTGCTGAAATCAGGGACTTCTTCCCCTTTTTTCTGTGCAAAGGGTACTAACTGCAGCGTGGGGGTTGTAAGAGTGATGGTAGTGGACATTTGAAGGATTTGAACCTCAGGGATTTCCTCACCCTGTCTCTGCTTTGTTTGTGATTCAACAGCCTGTTCTTGTGTCAACTCTGTCTTCTCTGCTTCCTGTTTTCGAAGCTCTTCGTCCAACTTTCTCTGGGCTTCCTCAGCTGCTTGCTTAACAGCTTCCTCTGCTTCTCTGGCTATTTCCTTTACTCGCTCAGCTGCATCCTGGGCAGCTTTCCTCTTTTCTTCTTCTCCTTTCCGGAGCCATTCTGCAGCCTCCTCTTCTAACCTCTGGGCCTCTTCTCTTATCCTTTGGGATGCTTCTTCAGCCTGAGCCTGCTCAGCCTTCTCTTGTTCAGATCCTTTTCCACCCTTGGTGGAGTGCTTCGGCTTGAACCTCTTACTCAGTGCGGTCATGTTCGGGGCTCTTCTGAAAACGGATTCATCATTGTCGAAATGATGAGTGTATTCATAAAACACCTTGTGCTTTCTGCAATGCTCAGCCATTCTTTCATGAGTGTCATTTCGCCTGAAAGTCATCTCCCCAAAATGGAACTTCCCTAGTTCCTCTATAAATTCTGGAGCTTGTTTCACATTGGCGAAACTGCAGCTGCCTAACTTAAATGGTAAGGGTGGATAGACAGCCTTCTTTTTGTGGAATAAGAAATGGCCAACTCCGTCAATAAACACCTATCTAACAGCCTCCTTATGGATTATATAATCTATTGCATACTTGGGCGGCAGATAAGGTGTCTTTGACCCACCAAACATCCTAAGATACATCTCGTTCTCCGTCAAGAAATAATCACCATACTCCTCTATTACCTGCATAGCTTCCTCAGACATGGAGTCACATTCCTTTCGGAAGATAAGAGTGTGCAGAGGCATTATAAAATGCTCACAGATTTCTCGATAATAACTATGGTATTGATGAGCCCCCAATAGCTTGTATGCTGCATATACGGGCATTCTGTCCCTGTCCCAAACACATTTGAGCTCAGGGAAGGGCTGGCGGCATAGTATGCAGTCAATCAGGATCGAGCTCATATAAAACTCGGATTTTTTCTGTTCTACTCCTCCTTTTGCTGCAGCTATACAAGAAGATAGACTACTAGATACTAGGCTGGACCAGTTGAAGATGGTCCCTTCTGTGGCCACATAGAAAATCAAGGGTACCCATTCGAATTTGAATAATCTGCCATTAGCCCTCCCGAAGATCCTATTCAGCATTAGAGCTATGAACCTGTAAAGGGCTCTAAGGCTGGCTGTGTCATAATCTTCAGTAGCTCTATGTCTATAGAGCTTCCCTGGTAATAGCATTCTCCTCATGGTTTCTATCAAATCCATTCTGAGATTGTCCAACCACTCATTGGTCAGGAAAAATTGAGGCTCAGGCAGGTGGTAAGCTAAAGCCACATATCCAGGTCTAAAGGCAGCATAGCCCTGACCTTCAACATTACAGATAAGCATTGAGCCATGGCTGGTATGTGGTAGAACCCATCTCATCACTTCATGGCATGGAAACAGCTCAGGCCTGGTGGCAATCTTCATAATGGCCGATTTTTCTATATTTGCGTAAATTGGTTCTTCCTCCAGGCCCATATCTGGGACTTCCCTATGGGAAATCAGCCTGTATATGTCTCCCCACTTATACTCAGGTTCAATCCCCGTGACACACTGGGTGTCCTCATAGATATACTCAGTTGGTAGGACGACCTCTATTGCTGTTTGTTCTTCTACCACAGGGGCCCTCTTTTTCTGTCTTCTGGACATTTTAAAATCCTCCTGCAATGTAAAACATCATGATATTAAGCAATTCAAATTTGTGAATATTATGAAGTATTTTATTCTTTCTCCAATGTCTATATCACTATAATGATATCAGATATAGGCTCTTCAAGTTGAAGGATTTGAACTAGTAATGCAATCTTTTGCGCTGTGCTATTATCTCATATCAATGTGTAAATAAGAAAGCAACCCTCACATGCATGCACAACCAATATATATACTGACTATCTGAAACTATCAGCACAAAGACCCAGACTATTTCCACAATGAATTTACTCAGTAACCGGTCCACATCAAACCTACATTATTTCTCACAATGGCCCTTTTACCAATGAAACGATATGCAATGCTAGTTTAAAAACGCAAGGCGCGACTATCTTTCAAACCTATACAAAGTTTTAGCAAGGATAAACCAAAATGGCAATGCCGTTCGAGGACATGATAATTACATCAGTGCTACCATAAACCACGGGCACCCCTGGAATCATTTCGCGCAGGGCGCTTTCACCGGCACCCCGTTTGTTCTACCCTCAAAAAGTAAAAAACCAACAGCGGCGCGGCCCTAGGGTTTCGCATGGTGGAAGACGACGAACAGTGCAGCGCAGGCGTATGTAAGGGTTCGAAAAAAAAAAGGAAAACACACAAGGGGAACGACCAGCCGGGAATCTCCATGAAAAATTCGGTGAAACCCCTCCGAAGTATTGATAGACCCCATCATGACAAACACCAGACCGGGTGCAGGCGGAATAACGGCCGCCTGCACCTTGTTTTCCTCCACTGGTTCAAGGTGAAACAAAACGGCTGCGGGTAATACGAGGGTTCTATAAAGACAAAAACCCCCCCTTTCTAACCGCAACAGCTATCCAACCCCAAAATAATAGAAGATAAAACACAGGCTTAAAAGAAAGGAAAAAACTCTCTCCTCTCTAGATGCGACGGCGGTCGAAACAGATAGATTAAACGTGGGATTTTAAAAGCAAAGGCATCCTCCTACTAACCGCAAAGGGATATCTAACTGGGGACCCTAGAGAAGAAAGACGGGCGTAAACCACAAGGGAGACGGCTATGACAAACTTAGCTGCAGGTGAAAAACTCGTCGTGCGAGCACAAAGGGCTAACGGGGACCTAAGCACAGTCACCCCCACGCAAGCCAACACTATCTAGCTCAAAACCTGAAAAACACTAGGCAAAGCGGTTACGATCCTACCTGGCAGAGGTTTGAAGCTGCTATGGAAACAATGGCGGAGCTTCCAATCGACAGCTGGCAGCAGGTACAGGCACGACGCTCCACCGGATTCGCAAAGTCGACAGCTTTGACAGCTTGGGCGCAACAAACAACATTAAAAAAACAAAACACACGCCCCCTGTATATATAAGAATCCACACGTGTGACGGGTCGACTCAGTCGGAGCGGACATGAAAGTTCGTCGGGCGATTAAAGCTCAGATCTCTCCGCAATGGCAGACCATCCTCACTACAAAGTCCCTCGCAACGTAAAACATAGATCATACGATTGAGAACCGTGGTCGGGCGGCGGCAGATACATTGGTCGGATGTCCAAGAGTTCGGCCACCCCCACAACGGCGGATGCTAGGAATGAGATGTCATCTGCAACGGGAAGTACACACTCTACAAGGATTCGATACATCCAGTTCGACAGTCAATGAAATATTCAGAATTCCCATTGATCCACAATGGCGGCAAGAGTAGTGTTCATCCCCCTCCGACGCGGCATGAAAACAATGCCCGCAACATACCGGAACAGTCCACCACCCGCAACGGTGGAACGAAATGCTCAACCCCCGCAACAGTCGATGCAAAAAAAATGACAATCAAGACTTGGAAAGCACCCACAACGGCGGGGCGACAAAAATGATCACGTTCTGGAAGTGACCCGCAACGGTGGGGTTGACAAGAAATTTAAGAGTTGAAGAAAACCCGCAACGGCGGGACAGTCGAAAGAAATACCTCCCGATACAAAAAAAAAATTTGAAAGATTTTGCAAACCGAGAAAAAGGAGCTCAATTTAAGATGGAAATCCTTTAGCATTTAAACGACGAGAAACCAGTCGATTGATATCACTCAAGTTTCTAAAAGGCGCTTCAAAATCCATAAGCTAAAATCAAAAATATGAAACCAAGAGAAGAACTAACTAATTCGAAGTAAAGGAGGGTCCCAAATTTTTTTAGAATTTTGGGAGATTGTTGCAGGTGCAACACTTTCTCATTATAGAAACTTCCCGATCGGAACATCGGGGCATGACATGACTCAAATACATCCCAGAATAAACATCGGGTTACAATACATAAGAAATAAGGATGAATACATTCCGAAGTTACAAATACATCAACACTCCCTCTTAACTAGGAAGGTATTCTCTCGACACAATCTATTAGAGCAAGTATTCTTCTCTGTATCATCTGGGTCATCATCAGGTCTTCGTCATCTTCAAAGTCATCTTCATCTTCAAGTCATCTTTATCTGTAATTCATCTTCATTTTCAAGTCATCTTCATCTGGATCTGGATCATCACTCGATCTGGATCATCATCACTGAATCTAGATCATCACTGGATCTGGATCATCATCACTGGATCTGGATCATCATCACTAGATCTGGATCATCTCTCGATCTGGATCAACATCACTGGACTGGATCTGGATCATCACTCGATCTGGATCATCACTGCTGGATCATCATTACTGGATCTGGATCATCACTCGATCTGGATCATCACTGGCGCTATCTCATGATTCTTCTCGTCACAGGAAGTTCTACAGAGCCAGCCCTTTTTCATGCTGGTTGTAGGCCTAGCCTCCATGTAGGTCTTTTCCAGCACTTATATTTGATCAACACATGATATGAAGAATGGCTCATCATTTCTATCTAATCAACACATGATGCGAAGATAGATACCGCACTTACATCTGATCAACACATGATATGAAGAATGGCATGATATCTCTATCTGATCAACACATGATGCAAAGATAGATACTGCACTTACATCTGATCAACACATGATGCGAAGAATGGAACTGCACTTACATCTGATCAACACATGATGCGAAGAATGGCACAACACTTACATCTGATCAACACATGATGTGAAGAATGGCTCAGCACTTATATCTGATCAACACATGATGCAAAGAATGGATCTGCACTTACATCCATCTAGGTGGGAACACATCCTACTCACAATGATGGAAGGGCTTGCACTCACATATGATCTTGTAGGAACCAATCCTACAGTCATATCAGAATGGCCCCCAGTCCTCCTCGACTGAGCTACCTGGTAACTGACCAGGCACCTCCATTCTCCTAGAGAATGGAAGTTTCCCTTACATCTGACCTACTCGTTGGAATGGCCAACACTCACATATGACATGGAAGGAACTTAATCCTTTAGCCATGACAGAATGGTTCAGCCCTTACATCTGATCAAGTGGGAACACATCCCTCTGTCACATCAGAATGGCTACTCAATCCTACACTGAGTGATCTTGGTAACTGACCAGGTGCCTCCATTCCTAGAATGGCAATTGCCCTTACATTTGTCCTACTTGACAAAATGGCCAGCACTCATATCTGACATGGAAAGGAGCAACCCTATCACCATGACAGAATGGATTAGCCCTTACATCTGACCATGGAAGGAACCAATCCTCTCACCATGTCAGAATGGCTATGGGTCACATCACTTTCTCTTGGAGGGAACCTCGATCTGGAGAACACCAAGCTTCTCCTTGAAGTACTCAAACTTCACCTTAGCCAATGGCTTAGTAAACACATCAGCTACTTGTTCCTCTGTCGCAATATACTAGAGCTTCACTACTCCTCTTTGCACCATATCCTTGATATAGTGATACTTGATCTCGATATGCTTCGACTTGTCATGGAACACTGGATTCTCTGACAACTTCACGCAACTCTGGTTGTCACAATGTATACAAGTAGCATCTAACTGGAGATCAAATATATCAGACAGTAACTTGTGCAGCCATACTGCCTCACAACTAGATGAACAAGCTGTGACATACTCTACTTCAGCTGTACTCAGTGCCACACATGATTGCTTCCTGCTAAACCAAGAGATCACACCTGATCCCATACTGAAGCAACATCCTGAAGTACTCTTCCTGTCAATGGCACTACCTGCCCAATTTGAATCAGCATAACCCTCTAGGTTAACCTTTTGATTTGCATCGTACTTGAGCCCATAATCAATTGTACCCTTCAGGTACCTCAGAACATGCTTTGCAGCAATTAAGTGAACACTTCTCGGATCTATCAAGTACTGGCTCAAGGTGTTCACAGCAAAGCAAATGTCTAGTCTCATGTTCGTCAGGTACATCAATGACCCAATCATCTGATGATACATCATAGCATCAACCGACTCTGATGAAGAATCACTCAATAGCTTCAAGTTCGATGCCATAGGTGTGGTCATGCAGTCCATCATCCTGAACCTATTCAGGATCTCTACTGCATACTTCCCTTGTCCAAGGAATATTCCATCTATACTCTGCCACACCTCCATACCTAGAAAGTAGTGCATCAACACATAACAGGAGCATCACTGGTCTTCCACATTCAACCTTGAAGCAACGGTTGAAATATGCTTTAATCTCAGTAAAGCCTAGAGTCATCAGTAACTACCCATCATGTCGTACCATGTCGAACCTCAATATATTCTGTAGTCACTCCCTCTAAAGTAGAGCATCATAATCCCTCTGTTTTCCGTACTCTATGCACTGAAACATTCTGTACTGGAGTGACAAGTAGCTTCCTATGCTCTAATATTCTATGTGACCATCTAGTGTATAGACTTGCATCTTCAACCTTGTAGCAAAGGTTAAGATCTTCATCAGGCTCATCATGTATGTGATATCCCATGGGTGTCTTCTGAAATCATACAAGGCCTTTCATTTGCACACATGATTATGCATGTCATGTGACTTCACTTCTAGTGGCTGCAAATATCTCTTCTCAGTTTATGTCTTCTTTTCGTGAGAAGCCTCATGCTACGAATCTTGATTTGTATCTCACGATGTTTCCATATACTGCATGATGGAACTACGAACTTCTCTTCAGGTCTCGATACTGCATCCTAGACATCATTCTTCTTGAATTGGTCTTCTTGGTTACTTCTTCATAGTTGGAATATTCTGCATCAATGATGTTGCTACATTCATCATATTATTCTTTATCTTGAACTGTCGTCAATTGTTCTTCGGAACAAGTCTTCATTCTTCTTTGCTTGTAGGTGATTATGTATGCAGTATTTCCTACAAGTCAAATGAATTTGTATGGTTAGAACATTTCATACGGAATATTCATATTGGAAAATACTTATGCAACTACATTAGCCAATACAACATCCATCCATATCTCATGGAAACTTTCTAGATGCCTTCCATCTCTACTAGGACAACATTGATATTGTGCACTAATCCAATATGTCAACAAAGAGGTTTCATTCTAGATAAGTAGCAATGGAGAGTTGTATAGCACTATGAGATACTTACCCATCACATGCATATTAGTAGTATACTATCGTTAATGCAAACATCCTATCATGAATGATACATCAACTGAATATAAACAAATGCATAACAAAACAATGAAATGACAATTAAATACTTATCTTTATTTGTTTCATGGGTAGACTCCTTCTTGAGCCTTCAGCTTCATTGTCTTCTTCATTCATAATATCATCATTTCTAATCCAAATGATAAGGAGGATAAGAGGTGCTTCAAGAGTCGATTCCTTCGTATTCCTCATCGCTTGAGGGATATTCTTTGTATGGTGAGATCTTGATCTTCAATTGCTCCCATATTCTCTTCTCTTCTTATGAGTTGAGCTTATTCTTCTTCCTAGAGTCTGCTAAAAGTAATCACTTCCTTCTGGCACACATTCCTTGCATGAATGAATCCTATGATCCTGGGAGGCCATTCAAGGTGGCCATCACCACTTCCGCATTCTTCACTTCTTCTTTCACTGCTTCAAGTTGTTCTTTGAGTTGAGAGACCCGTATGACTGCATGGTCTCTTCATTCTGGATTTTCACATTCTTCAACTGGTTTCTTAAGGCCGTATTCTGATTTCTGTTCTTTCCTTCAAATATCTTGGTAAAGGAATTAAACATCTTTGGTGTCTTTAAGGAAGACACTTGTAGTACAAGTTGATTCATGACTGAATCGGTAATGATCTTCTGGTCCTTGACCAAGTTCTTTTTGTGAAAGGCTTCTAGCCTCATCTCCCTCTGAAACTAGAACCTCTATACTCATGTAGGTGTCCAATCCATTTTCTTCAGAGAGATCAAATACTTCTATGCTTGGAATTCATCAACTTCATCAAGCTTATCATCAAGCTAATGTGATAGATCACTTTGAAATGAGAACCTCAAATGAAAATAGCAATAGATTAGATCTTACCGATTTGAGGTGTTCGTCCTGGTTCCGGAGCTTGGCTGATCTAGGGTTTGTCATAGAAACCCTAATTTTCAAATCTTGGAATCTTTATGATCTGATTGGATAGACAGATAGATCTCTTCAAATGGAGTTGTCCAATGTACTCCTTTTCTGAAAACAATGGAGGGAAGCTCCCAGAACAGGAAGCCCTAGATTTCCAATTTCTTTTGTAAAAAATTCCTGTTACTATTTCTATGATATATCTAACATTACTGATCCTCTATGTCTAAAATTTAGCAGTGAGGTAACCTCGCATGTCCCTGATTTAACACCATAGTTTTCATCAGAATTGGTTTCCCCATTTTGGATTTATGATCCTTTTCCCAAGGTGACATGTTATAGGACTGTTCAGTACAACGAAGTTGTATGGAATGCCACGTGTCACTGGTTCATCTTCTGAGTCTGATATTCAAAACACCAAACATATAGTCCATACCATTTCTATAACATCTTCATGAATTCCATTTGGACCTCTGTAGCCCAAGATATTGCAATTATCCCTAGGTGTCTTGTTTAGGGATGAATTCTGGAAGAGTCCGGAACCCTAACTTGGAGGGATCACATCTTCCAGAATATAGCTAATATGAGGCTTAAGTTTGGATACAGTGTGAATCAGGAGTTTATCTTCTTCTCCTGAAAATTTCAGCTCTTGATGCTTCTCCAATATTGGAATATAGCGAATGTACCAAAACGTAGCAGGTTTGAGTATTTAGGGTTTTTCTAGCTCGGGGTCAAACTAGGGTTTGACTTTCCTGAAGTTTCACCCAACCAAATTTCTTGATCCAGGTCTCTAAACTTCGGTTTTGATGAGGAGAACAATCCTATCCTGGTCTCACTCAAAAATTCCTCTTCTGTAGAAAGCCCTAATTTCCACACCGAAAAACTGAAAATGCTCGGAATCAAATTATGCTTCGATAGAAAGATGCGCCCTTCAATGGAGAGTTAGCCTAGCATACTTTTGTTGATGGATTGTGGAGAGAGACCCAAAAAATAAGAAGCCCTAGATTCTATAGCTGCACAATGTCTTCTTCTTAGGTTAGCTCTGATACCATGTTAGTTTTTCAACATTAAGCTAGCATTATGATCTTAGGATCTTTTAACTGAGAGAATAACAAGCACAACAATAAAACATAAGCACATCACAAGAGACAAGAGACACACAGAGTTTTCCTAAGGGAAGCCATAAAGGAGAAAACCCCACAACTTCCTCAGAGATAGAATTAGCACCAAAATAGTAAAATACCCATAACAGTAAGATGATCTCCTGACAGCAGCATTCTCTCTCTCTCACACTGAGAGAGATTCTCCTCTCTCACTCATGCGCCCCAATGAGTGAGTGTGAGTGTTGCAAGTGATAAATAGAGAGGCTCTCACTCTCTATTTATATTCTTCTGTTCACTTGAAGTGCACTCCAACATGTGGGCCTCACTTAACAATTACTTACTAGAGCCGACATCTCTAGGAGTGTCTAATAACCCTAGTGCCCCACCACTTGTGGGGACTTTGCCTCCTCCAACCAATAGGAGGGTAACACAATGGTGGGGACTATTGCCCCAACTTACAATGACTCACCTAGGGTTGACTTCACTAGGATAGTCTAATAACCCAAGGGCCCCACAACTGTGGGGACTTTAACCCTTGACCAATAAGAGGGTTACCCACAATGACTTGACATGACTTTCTCATTATAGAAAATTCTCGATCGGAACATCGGGGCATGACATGACTCAAATACATCCCAGAATAAACATCAGGTTACAATACATAAGAAATATGGATGAATACATTCCAAAGTTACAAATACATCAACAACCATGGAAGGAACCAATCCTCTCACCATGTCAAAATGGCTATGGGTCTCATCACTTTCTCTTGGAGGAAACCTCGATATAGAGAACACCAAGCTTCTCCCTGAAGTACTCAAACTTCATCCTAGCCAATGGCTTCGTCAATACATCAGCTATCTGTTCCTCCACCGTAACATACTGGAGCTTCATTGCTCCCCTATGCACCATATCCCTGATATAGTGATACTTGATCTCGATATGCTTCGAATTGTCATGGAACACTAGATTCTCTGACAGCTTCATGCAACTCTGGTTTTCACATTGTATACAAGTAGCATCCAACTAGAGATCAAATATATCAGACAGTAGCTTCCATAGCCATACTGCCTCACAACTAGCTAAACAAGTTGCGACATACTCTGCTTTAGCTGTACTCTGTGCCACCAGGATTGCTTCCTGCTAAACCAAGAGATCACACCTGATACCATACTGAAACAACATCCTGAAGTGCTCTTCCTATCGATGGCACTGCCTGCCCAATCTGAATCAACATAACCCTCTAGGTTAATATTCTGATTCAACTCATACTTGAGACCATAATCAACTGTATGCCTCAAGTACCTCAGAATATGCTTTGTAGCAATCAAGTGAACATTTCTTGGATTTGTCAAAAACTGGCTCAAAGTGTTCATAGCAAAGCAAATGTCTGGTCTCATGTTTGTCAGGTACATCAAGGATCCAATCATCTGATGATACATCGTAGCATCAACCAACTCTGATGAAGCATGACTCAATATATTCAAGTTTGATGCCATAGGTGTGGCCATAGCCTTGCAGTCCATCGTCCCAAACCTCTTCAGGATCTCTACTGCATACTTCCCTTGTCCAAGGAAGATTCCATCCGTACTCTGCCACACCTCCATACCTAAGAAATAATGCATCATACCCAAGTCCTTCATTTCAAACTCGGCAGCAAGATTTCTCTTCGTATCAGCAATCAACCTATCCATACCTGTTACAAACAAATCATCTACATACAGTAGAAGCATCACTGGGTTGCCATCTTCAATCTTGTAGTATAGGTTGGAATCTTCTTTACTCTTGGTAAAGCCAAAACTGGATAGAAAGCTATCAATTCTATCGTACCAAGTCCTGGGTGCTTGTTTCAAACCGTACAGGGATTTCTTCAATCTGCATACATGAGACTCCCTGTCATGTGTCTCAAAACCGAGTGGTTTCTCCACATACACTTCCTCTTCTACTACACCATTCAAGAAAGTAGTCTTGACATCCATCTGGTGTATCTTCCATTTCACCACTGCAACCAGAGTTAGTACTGATTTGATGGAAGTGTATCTGGCTACAGGTACAAAGGTTTCTTCATAATCTATTCCTTCTTTCTGAGAGAAACCTTGAGCCACAAATCTTGCTTTATATTTTTCAATGCTACCATTTGCAGCATGCTTGAACTTGTAGATCCATATGGAAGTTACAACTGACTTCCCTTCTGGTCTTGGGACAACATCCCAAACATCGTTCTTCATGATCGATTAATATTTTGTGATCATAGCATCCTTCCATTCTTTCTGTTCTGTCGCTTCTTCATAAATGGAAGGTTCTTTGTCAATGAAATCACATAGTAAAGCAACATTCCCAGAGAAGGATCTGGTCCTCT
Source organism: Pseudotsuga menziesii (assembly GCA_001517045.1). Lineage (NCBI taxonomy): Eukaryota > Viridiplantae > Streptophyta > Pinopsida > Pinales > Pinaceae > Pseudotsuga > Pseudotsuga menziesii. The sequence continues at coordinate 186,122 of LPNX011125453.1, read as the reverse complement.
TTCTTTCTCTGTGATTCTCTTTTGGAGCCCCATATCTTTATGCACCTTGGATAAGTTCTTGTACCCAAGCAGGTTTCCTCTTATGAGGATTCTTCTCCAGAGGTGGATCTACATGTCTTTGTGGTTCTTCAAATTCTCGATCTTCTTCTTGAATTTCTTCGTTCATGGTTGTGTCATGAATTTTGGGTGCTTCTGCTTCTTCAGGTTCTTCAGTATGTCTCTTTCTGGATTTGTTGTAAGCTATGTCTTCATCAAATGTCACATCCCTTTTGATGTCAATCTTCTTGTATCCTAGGAAATAGATTTTGTAAGCCTTTGAGCTTTCAGAGTATCCCACAAATATACCCTTCTTTCCTAAAGGATCTAATTTTGTTCTCTTCTCTTTTGGAATGTGTATGTACATAGGATAGCCAAATATTTTGAGATGGCTGACTTCTGGTTTCTTGTCAGAGAATACTTCTTCAAGAGTCTTGTTCTTAAGTATTGTATGTGGAGTACGGTTCTGTACATACACCGTTGTTCTGGCAGCTTTCGCCCAAATATGCATAGGAAGATCTTGATCATGAAGCATAGCTCTTGCAGCTTCCATGATAGTTTTGTTCTTCCATTCCACAATCCCATTCTATTGAGGATTATAAGGAGTGGACAACTCCCTCTTGATCCCTAATTCTTTACATAGCTCTTTGAATTCATTTGAAGTGAATTCTCCGCCATTATCTGATAAAAAATTATTGATCTTCTCTTCAGTGTGGTTCTCGATCAAGGCTTTGAATTCCTTGAATTTTCTGAATACTTCATCTTTGTTCTTCATGAAGTAAACCCATGTCTTCCTAGAAAAATCATCAATAAAAGAAACATAATATGCATACCTGCTTAGTGAGCTTGATGACATAGGACCGCATACATCGGAGTGGATGATTTCCAATATTCCTTTTGCTTTGCTTTCGCTACTTGGAAATGTCTTCTTTGTGTTCTTTCCCTTCGCACATCTTTTGCAGACCCCATCATGTTTTGCTTGCATTTTTGGAAGACCTTCAACAGCTTTTCTTGCAAGAGGGAGTGCTCTGTAATGCACATGTGCAATCCTTCTATGCAAAATTTCACTTGTCTCTACTGTGTCATGGAACAAAGCTTGTTCTGGATGGCCCTTCAATTTGTACAAACCTCCTTCTTGTTCACCAATCACTATTGCATCATCATTAGTCTTTCCTTTTGGCCACATGATGACTAGACCATATATGAATGCAACCCTCATTCCTTTTGTATCCAATGATGATATGGAGAGAAGGTTCTTCTTGAGTCTTGGCACAAACAACACTTCCTTCATTGTTATAGACTTTCTAGAGTCTAGCTTATAGGAAGATTCCCCACTATCTTTTATTGGATATTGGTAGTCATATCCTAGATTCACCTTGTGAGGTGATTCATGTTCTGAGAGTTTCACAAAGGATTCCTTGAATCCAGTCATATGTTTGGAAGCCCCACTATCTATAAGCCAATCATCACTTCCATGAGTAATGTTACCTATGAGAGTGGAGATCAAAACATATTCATCCTCGCTTGAAGAATATTCACTTTCATATCTGGTTCTCTTTGATGAAGGTTCATCATCCTCTACAGCATGAGCATGATGTCTTTTCTTGTGTCCCTTATTCTTGTGAGAGCTAATTTTGTTCTTAGGACAATCTCTAGAAAAGTTTCCTTTTTCATCACATGTATAGCAAATGTACTCTCTAGGATTTCTAGAGTTATTTCTATGATGAGAGTACTTACTTTTGTGATGGCTGGATCTGGACTTCTTGGATTGTACTATGAGAGCTTGATCTTCACTTCCCATCTTCTCTTCTCGAGCTGATATCCGAGCTTCTTCTTGAGAACATTCTTCTGACAGTCTGTTGAACTTGACTAACTTCTTTCTAGCACAAATCCCTTGAATGAAAGAGTCCCATGTCCTGGGGAGACCATTCAAGGTGGTCATCACAATTTCTACATTCTCCACTTCTTCATCTACTGCTTCCAATTGTTCCTTGATCTGAGAAACCCTTGTGAAGTAAGACTGGATGGTCTCTGCATTCAAGATCTTCACATTCTTCAGTTGATTCCTTAGAGTCATCTTCCGGTTTATGTTCTTCCCTTCAAACAATTTGGTTAGGGCATCAAACATAGCTTTAGGTGTCTTGAGGGAGGACACCTATGGGATAAGGTGATCCTTGATAGAATCAGCAATGATCCTCTTTACCATAACCATATTCTTCTTATGTAAGGACTAAGCCTCATCTCCCTTTGGAACTGGAACCTCCTCATGGATGTAGGAGTCTAATTCATTTTCTTCCAGGACCAGGGAGATCCTATACTTCCATGTTCGGAAGTTATCAGCTCCCTCAAGATTTTCATCAAGCTTGGTATGATGAGACATCTTAAACTGAGAACCTCAAATGGAAATACAAAATATTTAGATATTACTAGGTTAAGATGCCAGATCTGGATTTGGAGCTGAAATCTTGCAGTACTGGATTAGGAGCAAATTAGGGTTTTGCTTTTTTGGAGTTCTATCCACCCAAATGCCTTGAAATTTATCCCTAACTTCGATTTTGGGGAGGATATCAATCTAGGCCTGGGCTCACTGAAAAATTCCTCTTCTATGAAAAGCCCTAATTTTCGGCAGTAGTGTCGGGTCCAAAACTGAAAAACCTTAGAATTGGATTCTGCTTGGACAGAAAGATGTGCCCTAAGGAGGAGAGTTATTCCACCTTACTTTTGCTGAAAATTTGTGGAGGAAGATCCACAAACTAGGAAGCCCTAGTTCCCGCAGCTGCACAGTGTCTTCTTCTCAAGTTAGCTCTAATACCATGTTAGTTTTTCAACATTAAGCTAGCATTATTAAGATCTTTAACTGAGAGAATAACAAGCACAACAATCAAACACAAGAGATAATGAACACAGTGTTTTTCCTCGGGGAAACCATAAATGGATAAAACCCTGCAACTTCCTTCGAGATAGAATCAGCACCAAAATAGAAAAGCCCAAAATAGTAAGTGATCTCCGACAACAGTATCCTTCTTCTTATCTATCCCCAGTGTCTTCTCCTTCCTCAACTATGTGCTACACTTCAGTGTGTATGAGTTGTGTGATAAATAGAGACTCCAGTTCTCTATTTATACTAATCCCGGCATGACTAAAACCCTACTAGGGCTGAACTCTACTAGGAGAGTCTAATAACCCTAGTGCCCCAAAACTGCAGGGACTTTAACCCTTAGACAATAGAAGGGTTACCCACTGTGACTTGACAAGACTTGTTTACATTGTAGATCCTCCTGATCGGAACATCGGGGCATGACAACATGACTCAATTACATAATAGATACATCCCGGAATAAACATCAGGTTACAAGACATAATATACATAGATGAATACATTCCAAAGTTACAAATACATCAACAGCTATAAGCAAGAACAATTAGAAGATAACCAATTAGCTAATTTTCAGTTATTATCCCTTGACTCTTTTGCAAGGAAAGTTGACGAGAATGAGACAAACCTATTCTCCCATCATTTAGCCTTATCAGTGCTTTCCTTATCAGAGTTACACCAGAGTTAGCCTTATCAGAGTTACGCTAGTGCTTGCAACTGTGATTGGGGTCATGTGCAACAATTAAATTAAGACCATGTTCCAAAATCGTATCACCTCATGAATTATCCCAACAATAGGTTGTTTATTTTGAATCTTGATTTTGAGCTGTGAAATCTCAGGGCACAACTCAGGGCTCAAACACAACTCTATTCTTATTAGGAACACAATCTCACCCTAGCTCGGTAGGTCCACACCAACCACTAACAATCTTCAATCATCAGCATCTGGTCATTCATGATTTGTTTCTAGCAGTCTCCATGAAATTATACCAAAGAAATGTTTGTACATGGTGATTAAAAGTAATTTTCACAATTTGTCACAAGTATGCAACACTAAACCATTAGAAGTTCTAATAATGTGCACTGTAAAAGTAATGCTTGAAAACTTCTTTACTTTTCCTAGCAAATGATGCTGGAAATCAACAAAATTCCTACAATTGCATGTCATCACAGTTACGCAAGTTTAATAAATAAATAAATTCTTTAATTTTTCCAGCCTAAAAATAGCAAGTGAACAAGGATTTTAGACTAGATTAACATAAGAAATCAAATATAGAGGAATGTTAGAATAAATTCCTGTAGCTCTACATCCTTCTAGACTGTGATCATTCCCAACAACAATCACCTTTTGTTGGTTTCCTTATGCTCTCCCCTAGTTGAAACTGTTAAGAAAACTACAAAGTAATCAACACAAAATAGATCCAATGCATGGCACAACTACATAACAAAATGTTATGCAGTGTTAAGAGGAAAGGCAAAGATATCAAGGATGCTAATAACATCAAAAATTAATTGGAAAACTACTTGATGACAAATAGTAGTATGAAATTGACTGATTTTGAAACACATAAAATACGTAAAATAGTTTTGCTCAGATACCAGTATCTATAGAAACAACAACTCTTTCTGTATTAACGATATTTGAAGCAGAAGCCATTGAACCTAGGGACAACTCTCTAGATAGGCATTCTTCAAGAGCTGGAGAATCATACCCAGTAGCAAGTCCAAGCCGTGTGACATGTGAAAACAACTTCCGCTCATTCAATACTGGAGAACTCCCAAATGCAATTTTTGGTTCCCCTAATGCTTCTTTTTCAGTTTTCCATGAAAGACAAATTACTCAATCAATAAAATTCCAATTTATGGTCAATAATCAATCATTCAAAAGCAGGAATTTTTACCTAAGGTATGACATATGCTATCCTCAACATTCAAATCAATTTCTCATACCACTTAACATCAAATATACTTCAAAATTGTTCTCCCTAGGAATGGAACTCAAAATTACCTTAAAAATAAGCACTTGACAGTGGCCTGTCATCATTACTGACATAAGCACATTCTAGTAGAACAAGTCTCGCTTGTACTGCCACAGCTGAATCCACCCTCTTAGCTCTAGTTTCTTGTTTCCAGTTAAAATGAAATTTTTAAAATTAAAATTGCACTTTTTAACATTAGATAAGAACTGGATCCTCATGATTTAAAAATAATCAGAGAAAGGCTCATTATTTAAAACTTCTAAACTTTCGTAACTACACAGCGGTGTATTTTTCAATAACCTGAAAGAAAAAATTTCACAACATATAAAAATAGAAACAGATTACTGTATTTCTATGGCACCAGAAACAACAGCTATTAAAATTAACACTAACTGTCAAATGCAACAAAGTGATAAGACAAATAGAGGTTCCACCAATCAGAAGACAAGAATAAATTTCCATAATAACTCCAACCTCCAATGCATAAGTGACCTTTGGAAAGTTACCATGGTTTGTCTGGCTATGGAGGGCACTATAGACCATTAGAGGCCAGTCTATATCAAGATTAAAATGTGTAGATTTGACCAATAGACATCCCTATGTGTCTCAAACTTGTGTTTGTCTTTAATGATATTTGAAAGGTAAATTATCTTTCGGGTGCATTTCTAACATTTCCAGTTTGCTGGGGAGCTAGTAAAAACCATTGCAAATGACATGTTGTTTTCCTAGATGAAGTACATACTATAAACAACTGTGTAGAACATTTATCTCAACAAAACAGAGAGCAACTGCATCCTTATATTTTAGCTTTGTTTTATCAGCTAAGATGGGAAAAAGTAGTGTTATGTAGAGCTAATGAATTGGTGGGCATGGAGTTTCCACAGGATGCAAATGCCAAACATGGCAAAAAATGCAGCATGAGCAACCTCATAGTGCCCCCAACTAAAGGGTAGGGAATACCTGTCTCACTAACTAATCATATTTTCTAGATACATGGTTTGACAGCAAGATATGCTAAATATGATTAGGTTGTTGGGAGTTTATATCCCCAAAGTTAAGTTTGATTGGTAAAAGTTAAAACGATCCTATGAGGACTAATGACCTTTTATCAAGTAGAGAGGACTAATGTTTGATCTTCCACAATTTTTCTTATCATTCTGATATCTTGAGACAATTAAAATTTCATGATCTTGTAATCAACAAAGAATGTGGAATATAATTAGAAGAAAGGAACTACTCACATTTATTAAAATAGTAGGAAGTAAAAGACTCTAATATCTCACAAAATTGTCTGAAGCTAGGCATGCAGTTGTAGATATTATGTGGAATCTTTAAAACAAATAAATCCCTTACAACCATTTCTAATGATCACTATTGTGTAAATCTCACGTGTAGATTCAAGCAAGTGTATTTCAATGATACCTGCTTTCGACGACGTCGACATTCAGCTTTGTGTTTTTCGATCTCATCAATAAATGGAAAACATTCACTAGGAGGTAAAAGGTTACTTAGATCAATCTCACACAATTGCATAGATTCAAGTACACAATGAGACTCAATTCAGATAGGGTTAGTGCAATCATGACTTTGAGGTATAATGAATGAAAAGAATAATGTAAATTATTGGAATTCCAAGCATACCAAATTTCTAAAACACATACAGTAAATTACCTGAAATGTTGTAGTCAAAGGGAAATGACTCAAATAGCGATAGCGCTTTTTGATGACTTCTAACTGAGTAAATGTCTCCAACTGTAAAAATTTTCCACCAATTCTGCACACAAATCCCCAATGATCATAAACCAGCTACATCATAAAACAAATTTCATATAAACTCTTCAAGCAATGCAATATGAATATTTATAACTCAAAAATCCTCAGATGTTCTAGTAAGAAATTGCACATCATTGTTGAACAAATTTTCTTCATCCTATATGCAAATGCATACAACAGCCCTTCCATTTATAATTTCAACTTAGCTGTAAAGCTTTAAATACAAAAATCTTCTTCCTATCACTCTAAGCACGGGTATAGATATTGTTCATTACATGATTTAGGATGCAGCTTGTAATAATGATGTAGTTCATCTAAAATATGATCATCATATTTTCTAGAATCTATGTGTGATAAGGGAAAGCAGTGGTTGGGGAGTATACAAAGCATGGAATTCACCCAATTTATAGACCTACCTCTGTCAAACTTAGGGACCATTGATTGTGCATAATTTATAAATTTCATTGTTTTTAGGAAATGCAGCATTGTGTTACTTGGTCATATAATTAAATAAAGTCAGTGTGTGTCCATGAGGGTGTTGCACATGCTCATGATTTATGTGGGAGTTTCAAAGGTTTTGCATGGTTGTAACAATATTAAAGGGGGCTCATGAAATTTGCAACCACGAGATTAATTTGATCCTAAAAATCAACAAATACAACATCAACCATATAAGACCAAACCCAAGTTTGTGGACCACATGGAGCAAGCAATATTAACATGTCTCCAAATCATTTAGCTTATAATTGTCTGCAATTAATTTAGCTATAAAGAATTTAAACAGATCTGAGATGTGGACTTTAAAAAGTTTGTCATAAAATAATCAAAATTAGGAAAGAAACTGAAAAGATGAGACATACCCAATTGATTTCATTCTCATTTGTTTATCCTTTTAAGGGTCAAAACTAAGCATGATCACAATAACAAAAAAATTATGTTTTCACATGAGACATAACAATAACTAAAAAAATATGTTTTCACATGAGACATATTCCTCAAGAAAAATATTTTTGAAGATTGTCCTCTTAATGTTCAAAATTCAAATATGTAACATTAATATTTTTCCCAAACTCTGCTTCCAAGCTATAACTTAATTTAGCATAGAAAAAATTATGTAGAAAGACGTCTTTACCAATTTGAATCAGTATGTGGATGTCTATCCCTCTATGACATGGTTTACCAATCTGAATCGTTATTAAGATGTCTATAACTATATGACATCTTAATCTTTATTTGGGAATTTTATCCATGCAACTTAGCCAATTAAATTCTGGAAATTTTTGGTTCATAACAATATTCATATAGAATCTAATTTACTGCTTAAAAATTTGAAATTATCATTTACTTTCTAGGGTTTTTATTTTTTCATTTTGTTGTAATTTCCAATTCAAAATTCTACTATTAATAATAGATTTATAGCAAGCGTTAAATTTAAAATAAATCACTTAAGAGTCAATGTTAACCCAAAAAATCCCTCACTCAGCGCTACATGGCCTACACCACCCAAGGACACCCATGCATGACCCTCGTATCACCTTATTAGACCCCCACACCCTCAAAAAGGCTTAAAAATGAGAAAAATGGCTTAAAACCCCCAAAAAGGAGCCCAAATAACTCTCCTAGGGGCTAAAGCCTCCAAAAAGAGGCTAAAACCCCTCAAAGGAGCCTAAAACCCTAAAAGGAGCTAAATTTAGGGAAAAAGGGGATAAGATCCCAAAACAAGGGCTAAAGCCCTGACCAAGGGCTTAGAACCCTAAAAAAAATCTATAAAAGGAGGGGTGGGGGTCACTCTCAAACAACTCTTTCCTTGCATATTGTTATGATGCCCATGGATTCCTTGAGACCCTCTGTCTCTAAAGCCACCCACATCCCCCTCTCATCCACTCATCTTCCCGATTGAGCCATAGCTCCTCCATTGCTGAGTGAGATAGAGAGGTGCTTCTTCCAGCCAGGGCATGGTCCCCATTTCACCAAAGAAGAGGTATACCATTGTTTGTTCATGCTTTTGTTTTAGTAGCTTAGTTGTTTGCTAACCCATATTTGCTTGCAGGTTTGTTTATTAACTTGTTTTGCAGGTTTATTGTTGTTTTTAATAGTTGTTTGCAGGTTCTCAGAGTAAAGCCCTAATTTTGTTTGCAGAGGGGCTCACGACCATTTCTTGTCCATCTTTTCTTCCTTTTTGTTCTATTTATTTTTTCTTGCATTTCCACATAGGAACCTACCCTTCCATCCTATAGACGGAAGGGAGACATTCCTGCCCTTGTAGCAAGGAGAAATCCTTACTACAAAACTAGCGACCATACCAAGTCGATCCCATAGGATCCCTGGTTCAGTTTTTTAAATTCAAGTTTTATTTCTGTTTATGCCCTAGGTTAAAAATTTCTTGTTAGATCTAGCTTAAATCTTCTTTATTTACAGTTTATTATTTCTACCGAGCCTCCACAAGGCAAATCCAAGTCCATTTGGCCACAGTACAGGTTACTGTTGGCTAGATCTGACTCAGAATAGAAAAAACCCCAATCTAGAGTAGGTCTCACTTATCGAGCCTAAACAGGGGACCAAGTCACTCATTTAAGCCTCACAGGTGCGACTAGGTCGCCCTTTTTCCCCCAAAAGGTGCGACTTCCTTCAGAAAAACAGGTCGCTTCTGTCTATGAAATCTATGCGACCCCTCGCCTATTTCTAGAAAAAAATGGCGACCGCCTTGCCACATTTGACCTAAAACGTGTGGTTTGTCACTCAAAAGTTAATTTTCAATTTACCAAGGACTTTCAGTGCGGCTCAGCCACCTCTGTCCAGCACAATAGTCCCATTTTTGTTTCTATTTCAGTTTACTGCAATTTCATGTACAAACAAAGTGTAAATTCAAAAAAAATGATTGGTTAATCAACATAGCCTAACTAAAACTGACATAAAATTAACAATCTTGCTTACCCGTCCTCCTCTACCCAGTCATCACCCTTTTGGGTATTATGGGATAAGACGAAGGGCACAACTCATATAGTAATAGGCCCTTCACCCAATATTGTTCGAAACCATTAAAAATGGATGACTTGGAAGGTAGAGGGGGTAGAGAAGGAGGGCTTCTCACGGCGCTAAGCTTCCTCCCTATTGACCAACCTTGCATCCGAGAGGTGACCTATGGATCTATGAATGGGCTTAGTCCCATTGTGTTGAGATCCCAACACCTTCTCTTGGTTGAAGAAGAATATAGGTGTAAGGTAGTCACCTAGTTAGGCTATCACAAATCAGGGTAAAAAATGGTATCTGTATACAAAGTTTCTATTTATTTACTTCTTTCAACCACAATATGATGAATTCATAAACCATTTGCAGCCACCAAATAACAGAAACACAGAAAGACATACACACCATACCACATAAATCAACCCGACTCAGTTCATGACGCTGAGAGAGCCACTAAAATTGATTAATTTACACTAAGTTCAAAAATATGTAGTCTTTGAGGACATAAGTCCCTAACTTCCTTAACCATGGGAAGTACTTGGGATCTACCCATAAATTCATTGTGAGGAGTACCACAGGAACCCCAAAGTAGCTGGCCACTGAGAGGAATTTCCAAGCGAAACGGGAAACGACCCCCACCGATTGAGTAGAACACCCGTGAGGAAAAATCCAAGCGTTGTCTTCTGGTAGTCTTGGTGGCTGAGTGACCACCTACAACCAATAGGAATCCATTGAAACAGGGGTCCAAAATATCATTCCCACCAATTTGATACACAAATCTAACACAATTGATCCCTCACGCTCTTCCTCATGCCTGAGAGGCGAACCACCACAATTCGAGTCATTGAACCGACACCGTCGAGACCATTCTCGACGACCTCTCACACCATCAACCTCTAATTTAGATTCAGAACCATATCAGTCTGAACCAGACCTACACACAACACCATCAAGCCCCATGGCTGGTGCAAACCCGAATCCATTTTACGGCATAGCAATCTCTAGTAGAACCATGTCCACACCACAAATGATCACCAACAAACCTGCAGGTGGCCCCAACATGATCATGCAAACTGTCATCAGTCAGCTGCCACCACCCATAGTAACCACTCAAGCTGTCCCACCTGCAACACTTGTAGGAAGTGGACCTTCCACATACACTGCCCCTCCTGTCACACAGGGGGGCAGTGCCCCTTCCACATACACTGCCCCTCCTATCACACATGGGGCAGTGGCCCTTCCATCCACACTATCCCTCACACCACACTTGGGGGCATTGGCCCATATACAATGGCACCACCAGCACCCCCAGCTATGCAGGTACATTATGCACATGCAAACCCCACTACTATACCTTCCCCATCTCACATCAACCTGGGGTCAAATCTACCTTCCATGGCTCATTTTAACTTGCCTGATTTGGCTCGATTGATAAACGACCCCATCCACCATCAACCCTTCTAGCTCCCCATGCTAACCAAGCTCCCCTCAAACATTCCCAAGTTGGAAGGGAAGGCAGGGGAGTGTCCCCAAAATCACATCATGACATTTCATCTATGGTGCTCCTCAAATAGCATCATAGATGACTTGACCAGGATAAGACTGTTCCAACGCACCCTCATAGGTGTGGTAGCCAAACGGTACATTGAGCTACCGCAAGCCAAGTACCCAGATTTCAACTCCTTAGATTTCATGTTCCTGTAGTATTTCCAACTCCCCGTCAGATATGACGAAGGGGTGGAGATATTGTTATCCTATCACCAGAGCACCGCGACCCATTTAACCGACCACATCCATGAGTGGTGGCGACGTCGTAGTTTGTGTAAGATCCAACTTAACAACAGGATCTTTTTGGATTGGTTTCTCAAAACTTTGCTCACACTCATAGCAAAGGACGTTGCATCTGAACGTCCCCAATCTGAAGAAGAGGCCATAGTGAAATCCCAACAGTTTGACCTGATCTACGTACAGTTTGGATACCTCTACACTGTCATTCCAGATGCTCCCCATCTGGGTACCCCCTACCGGGATGCACCGGGGGCATCCCATGCTGCAGATGGAATCATAGGCTCAGTCTCCCAATAGTCACAACACTGTCCGACACCACCTGTAGTTCCACTACAACCAAGCAACTGCCCACATTTGTGGCACTTCCACCCACCCAAATTTATTATGCACCACCAGTGAAAGTAGTTCAATCCCTCGCCCCTTCTCCACCTACTATGTTGGAACAAGTATTTGCACAACAAAACCATCCCAACCAGCCTTCCCCCAAAAATCAACAAGGGCAAGCTAGAAATAACCGACCCCGAAACCAAGACAATAACCAACTGTAGGGAGGTGGTCAACAACCAAACCCTCCCAACAATGCTACAGCAAACTGACCCGCCCAAAATCCCCCACGACCAAATGCACCAAGATGCAACACCCCATTGTGCACAAACCAACCATGCACACTCTGTGTGGTCTACAGGCACTATACATTCGAGTGTCCCTTCATGGGTCACATGAAGCAGGACATTCAGAATGAGGTTCAACATGCCACCAACACAACGGACCAAGCTCAACCTAACTCGGCACCACAAGGACCTCCTCCTATGGAACTTCAAAACCCATTACCAGTCCAAGGATTGGTAGCAACCGCACCCCCTCCCCAACCCAATCCCAATGCTCCGAGGGCACCTCCCATGACCAAAACAGGTGTCCACCACTTGCTAGCCATGATGACTGAAGAGGTCAACCTACAAACTAGATGAAATCAATACGGAACCACCACCAAACCCACTGACACATCAGCGACATCTACGTACAAATCGGTCAATGCACCTCTTCACTTACCCCCTTTCCCCCACCCCCCCATACGTCGAGTCGCCAATAATGCCACAACTAGAGCTGCTGTTAGCTATAGCATTGTGGATGATTTGGCCCAACCACCAACGGCCATGTCCGCTCTTGAGGTACTCAAAACATGCCCAATGCAGCGAAAATCCTTACTAGACACCCTTGGGGCCATAGACCCCTCTGACTCCAAGTTTATCACATTCGACATAGAGAATGGAGAACTGCACATGCCATCCACCATCGCCTTCCAAATCCCGGTGTCTATCCATAATTTGGTTGTGCACCGGTGCATAGTAGATGAGGGGGCATCTACATGTGTTGTGTCTACCCTATTCTGGCAGAAACTTGGATCTCCAATTATGCAACCATCCTCCACAGCTCTATGGGATTATGATGGCCATCCCACTAAAGCCCAAGGAATCCTTCCCCATGTCCCCATCACATTAGCCGGGAAGACAGTTTTGATTGACATAGAGGTTGTCAATGCTCAACTGGACCATAACCTTCTCCTCGGAAGAAGTTTTATGTATGCCATGAGAGCTTTCGCATCAACTGTCTTCCATCTCATGATGTTCCCCCACAAAGGGAAGATTATGACGGTTGATCAACTCACTTATCATGATCCACAAGGGTTAACAACACCCACCAACGTTATCCCTACCATCATCGCCATTGAGCCACAAGGGACGACCACACACACCAATGTTGTCCCTGCAATCAACACCATGGTTGACAACACACTAGCCTCCCCATTGTTGAATGTGGGTCCCTGGTTTTTTGTTGATACCACCATGATGGCTCATTTCCCCTTAGTTTCACCACCACTGACACAAAATGAGACTACAGAATTGTGCATGCTCTCATCCAGCACCGCTGCACCCAAACAACAACTGCAGCCACAGCCCCAATTGTAACCACAACACCGTCTGCAGCAGCAACATCATCTGTAGCCACAACATTATGCACAGATAAAACCAAAACCACACCCCCACATACAACCAATAGGGAGTTATCTGGTCTCCTCACTAGTCCATACAATTCCCTTCCTCTTTTCCCCGCCTGGTGTCATGAGAAAGCCGGTAATGGCCACCTTAAACTTTCCCAACTTTACATTGGGAATTCCTATGTGGTATCTTAATCCACTAGCTCAATCATCAATGCCCTAGGTAGTCTTAACACCTATGCATCCCATTGCAGTTGAGTCCCATCCTCCACTCGGTCCACAAAAACCAGCCACTGTGCCCGCACCTACATCGTCCCACCCGAAAAGGCCCAAGGGAAAGAATGCGAAAGCAACCGCAGAACCTCGACAGATCCCACCCTGTGCCTTTTGTGAACAACAGGGCCATCCAACTCAGAATTTCCCTGAAATCCCAATGATCCGTGCACATTTGGATGCCATGGACACAACTGAAAACCTCCATGTGGTTGAACTTCCAACCACGGCAATAGTCAGAAACAAGTCACTGAGAAAAAACCATGCTTGCACCCTCTATGGTTTGTATGGACATTGTTCTCACCATTTCCAAGACTTCCCTGAATTTCAAATGGCTTTAGTTGACCTCCGTCAACATTCCCTGGATTCTAAGATCACCCTGGTCGAAGAAATTCATCCCCCAGCCCCTTCTTCATACACCATGTCCAGTTCAACTTACCCGCTCATCTCCACCTCCAACAACAGTCCATCAGACCTATCCCTTCATTGCTTCCACAATGATGAGGATATACTTGAAGCTTTAATTGACTCGAAATACCCATGGGACGACATGCACCATCGCTCATTCTTCCTCCCCGAAGAACTTTTGTCACAGTCTGACCAGTTTTTTGTGGAAACTAAATATTTCATCCATGGGAAAGTCTACTGGTTCAAGAACCCCATCCCGGAACCAGATTCCTTTGAAGAAGGGAACATGGCCAACATCTCACCTAGTGTCAAAATCAACATCTCAACCAATCCTGAGATTGTTGAAGAAATCATGTTGGGGATATCTTGCTCCTGGGAAGAGGCCGCTGCCTACAAAGCTCTCTTCCAAGAATTCTGCGACATCTTTGCCTGGTCTTACACTGAAATTCCTGGATTAGATCCATCCATAGTGGAACACCACATTGACACATGGCTTGATGTGGCCCCAGTACACCAAAAGAAACAGCCGATTCACCCTTCCAAAGTGGTCACAGTGAAAGCCAAGATAGAGAAGCTGCACACAGTCGGCTTCATCTACCCGATTTCTTACACCACTTGGGTTTCTAATCCTGTTCCTGTGAATAAAAAACAGGGTACCATTCATGTTTTCATAGACTTTCGTGACCTCAATGGGGTGTGTCCCAAAGACAACTTCCCAACACCCTTCATCGATCAGATTATCGATGCATGCGCCAGACATGAGGCCTTTTCCTTCATGGATGGATTTTCTGGATATAACCAAATCCAGATCCAGAAAGAAGACCGTTATAAGATGGAATTCAAAACCCCATGGGGCACATTCATGTATCATGGCATGCCCTTTGGCCTAAAAAATGCTGGATCCACCTTCTAGCGTGCCATGACACACTGCTTCCGCGACCTCACTCACATTATGTTGGTTTGTCTCGACAACCTCATTGCATGGTCGCAGAAGGAAACAAAACATATAGATGACCTATGACAAGTATTCCTACGATGTCGCAAGTATGAAATCCGCTTAAACCCTTTCAAGTGTGCTTTCTATGTCCCAACAGACCATCTCCTAGGGTTCATCGTGTCACACAAAGGAATGATCGCAGATCCCCAGAAAGTCCAAACGACTTTCCCTCTAACATCACCCCTTTGATGACGACAGTACAACTTGTATTATAGTCTTCCTCCTTTTTCGTTTTACACATTTTTCAAAAGTGAGTCTTATGTATCGTTTCCTCTCATTGCTCCAAATGGAGCACACCTCAAACCGATATATGGGATTTGCTGATGGAGCAAGCAGATGGTATCCAAACCTTTCCTAGGCTACATGGGTCATCTACTCCCCGCCACATGAGTTGATCCATATTGATCGAATATGCATGGGTAGTGCGACCAACAACTAGGCCAAGTACGATGGTGTCAATGGCCTCTTGGCTGCCACTCTCCAGTTAGGTGTTCACCATCTCGACGACTTCTTAGATTCCCAGCTGCTTGTTTCTCAGTTGAACAACTACTATCGGGTACGTGATCCCTGCCTCTTTAGAAAATTATTACACACTAAACAGATGGTTAGAGCATTTGAATCTATCACATTCACACATGTTCCTAGAAAAATCAGTAGTGTAGCATATCAAATGGCTAATGACATTCTAAACTGGCACATTCACAATCGCATATAGGAAACATACAACCATAACATCATGCATAATCATAGTTAAAAATACACACACAAATGTAATAATACATCATCTAGGCATTGCATTCCACATCATCATAAAAAGACTCACACATATAAAAGCGCATCCACATGTGTCAAAAATATATATATAAATAGATCAGTCGCATGTTCAAAACATGTCCAATACAAAATAAGAAGTCTCATATGCTTTCTCAATAGGATATACATAGCGACACAAAAACTCCTAAGTGCACCAACACACTAGGGGCAGCCCCACCAGGCTACTAATATGACTCAGACCCATCATCTGACTCAGTATCATCATATTCCTCAGAGGACTCATCCTCTGTAGGAAGATCACCTCTTGCCACCTGACGAATGTGCTCACAGGCCATAGCCATCCTCCTCATCACAGAAGTCCACTCTGCAGGAAAGCTATGAATAGAAGCAATCACATCATTGCTCAGATGCTGCCAGCCATCGTTAGAGACCCCAGCAGCAAGCCTCTCTAGATGTGGCAGCAGTCCATCAATGTCCTACCATCGCCTATGAGGCTTCCCAGCAGGAACTGCCACAGGATCCACACCAACCAACTGCCTCTGATGACCAGGCAGCGGGTGAGGTCCAATATCTACATATACAAACAAGGACACCATCATTCCACACATATCAACACACAACTATCAACCAACTCAAACTACACTATGTATAAAGATGAACATAAAAACATCACACATACATACCATCTGGTCCCCACGCTTGGCCGAGAGGTTGGGGCATCTCGAGGTCCCATGATAGTTCATACCCACATATGGGTACTCCTCAATCACCACTAGAAGCTATCGCCACTGCTCTAAAAGCTCCTCAGTAAAGAAGTGACCCACTCTGCCGCCACCCTCTTAGATCATCATCTGACACCACTAGTACATCTACGGCTCCTGTGGACCACTATCCTGTACAGCCCGGTGCAGACGCAGTGTAGGTACTTTCTCAAAAAAGAAAGCACACAAAAACGAGCCAAAACAAAATCCTGCTCCAAATGAATTCGACTTGTTCAGCTGACTCCGAACAACCTGAAGATACATCTGAGCCCACCCATAATATGTGCCTCCTATAGCACACTCTACTAGCTAAAGCTTCCCTCCAAATATCTTGTGGCTCCCTGTGGAACCCAAGATAAGTAGCAGTAATGTCGCCACCACCAGTGTCGACAGATCCTCGATGTCACACATCAGGATATAGGATCCACGTACATACGCTGTAGCGTAACAGTGCCAATCACATAGCTCCTCCAATGTCTCCCCCCGAGGAAACACTGGTGCCAATTCACCAACAACTCCCAACATAGGGATCCCAGTCAAGAAGTATACATCCGCTTGTGTGATCTCAATCCACTAGCCCTAGAAAAGGAAGACCTCCTCCTCCACATCCCAAAAACTCACTAGCGTTTGCAGCAGCAAACTCAAGCTCTTCATGAGGGGTATCCTCATGAACTTTAGTAATCTACAATGGGCCAGTGTATCTCGTACATTCCCGTCTCACAATGATGCCTCCTGGAGGTCTTTGCAGTCTCTCTCTCACCACTTGATCTCAGCCATGCACAAGCAAAAAACCCAGATGTCACCACTTCTCTCATAAAAAACCATCACCTAGAGGCCAAGTCACACCTATTTGGGAAAAATGAGAGACCAGGTCTCTCAAAAATGCCCCACAGATGCGACTAGGTCGCTCTTTTTCCTTCGAAAGGTGGGACTTGGCTCCATGAAACCCCAATATGCTCATGGAGGCCCTCCGGGTGGCCAAATGCAGAATGTAAACCACCAAAAAGAAGAGATTCAATGAGAGCTCTTACCTGCAAGTCACAGAACTCGAAACCATTGGTCGGAACAAGAGAAATCAGCAAATGGAAATTTAGGGCCCACCTCTCCAACTCCACAGTGAATAGTGACAATGACACCTCACCAAGTGGTCCCCACCCTTATATAGACCCTATTTGACCTAATTTCTCTCGTTCGACACAATAGGACCATACAGAGTCTGTTTGAGATGCCGTTTGCACCACTGGTTTCAGAATTCTGCCCTCTATCTTCTTATGAGACCATTGTCTCATGTTTAACAAATAAATTTTGAGACCGTTTCCCAAAAGCTACCTTGATTTACGTGCCACAACATGGAAATACAAGTGTCTGCGGACCTGTACTTGTATCACTCTTGCCTATCATTATTCATGCGGGTTTTCAGGCCACTGCCCATTAAGGGTCACCATTTTTCTTCTTATTTTGTATTTTAACACATAATTGTCTACTTAATCCACTGCACCTTACATGGATCTCTGGACCATTGTCCAGAAAAAAATTTATTTCTCTTGCACGTATTTGGCATAGAAATGCCCCTGGACTTGCACTCACATCACATGTAGTCAAGTCCATCCACCAAAACTCACATACAGTTCTCCTGACCTCTATTCGAGAGCCACCTCGGTTTGCATGCCTTTACCGCACCAAATCGCAAGCCTCTACCGCAATCTATCCCATTGATGTATTGGTATGTTTCAGAGCCACCTGCTCCGTCCATACTACACAAATGACCTTTGGACCACTGTCCACCGTCCCGACATGGGGCACTGCCTGTGCCACCACAATTGGTTGACCACACTGGAGTTTTGTTTAAGATATTTTCTAAATCCTAAAAACAATGAAAAGATAGCCAAGCGCAGCTGCTTCCTTTCCCGCTCGCTAAAGTATAGGAAAGGGCTTCTACATCGTCTCGTTTACCTCCTTTTGTGGAACATGTAGACCATCAAATGAAAAGGACCACCTTGGCATATTCAAGCCAAGACCATTCCCCTCTATATAATTTTATGCTTTCTCAGGTAGAGGGGCCACACTTTATGAAAAATCTCTCTATGGGTTGTCGTTAAGCTCTTTTCCAACCTTCTCATCAAGAAAAGATTGCTGAGCAAACTTGGCTTCATCCATGATCATAAAAGTATCTGAATGACTGTCCAGTCAGTATAGGGTTAACCTTTTTTGGCTTGATTGGACTAACAATGGTAAATAAGTCTCTCATCCCCCAAGGAATGGGCGAGCTCTCCTATGTATACTTTTATCTTTTTTTAGGCACAGGAGACTACCAATGAAAAAGAGCCCCCACTGGAGTCTTCTTCATGCTTTTAGACTCTCTAAAATTGAAAGCACCATCGAGCACTTACCTTCTTGGGCTCGCCAAAAATCCACGAGATCGTACCACAACGGTGTCTCTAGACACCACGCCCCAAAAAATATCTTGGAAGCATTCCCACTTTGGGTCGCCTTTGTTTAGAGTACTCTACAATGTTTCTTCCTTGTATCCCATCAATATCAAAAGTATCCCCCTCCCCCAAGTATTTCCCATCTGCAGTGGCATTCCTAGTATTACACATATGATCCCATTCCCATGAGTCGGTTTCATTTGCTGCCTGGTCTGCTCTGCCATCATACTCTGAATAATGTAATTTTGAGTCTACCACACTCCCCCTGCCCCTGTTCAAATATTCCCTCCCCCCCATTCAGTGGGTCAGTCCACAAATTGTCTCACACCTTTCAGTTATCTCCCTCATGCTTCTGGTCAAGGAAACACCATTTCCTTGACTAGGGGCAGGTCTCCCTCTATCGATGACAACAAATATATTCCAGAGGATAGACCCAGAGGTCCCTATATCATGGTTTCATTAACCTCATTGATGAGTTCCTTGGACCACTTGAGAGGAGTCCTTAGTGCCTCTGGGGATGGTTATTTCTCACGTGCTTGACTCCAACTTCATCATCACATCGTTGAGATTCGTACAGGGTTTGGTCGATGCAGTATTTGGTCGAAGACCCCGGATGTCACCTAACTCTAGCACATTGATGAGTCTATTCGAGGGACCTAAACAGGTTATGTCCCTTATGATTTTTGGGTTGCGTTGGAGACAGTCTTCAGAAGCCCCCAGCAGCACTTCTATATAGATTTATGATTGATGTAGCATACTTGTACCATAGAGACTCTGACTCTCAATCTGCGAGTCCATACAGCTATGTATCATCCCAAATCCAGTAGGCCATCAATCATGAAAATATATCATTCCATGAGAATGCCATGGGTCCAATGTAGTAGTTCTTCAGATCAGTATTGTATTCAGCCTCACATTGAGGCAACCACTATGTACCATCAGTTGTATATGATCAGCTCTTGTATTTTAGAGCATAGATAAAAATAGTTCTTTTGAAATTGTCATGATCATGGGGATTCCTGCCTCATCCATATACATGTCACACATTATTTGTATCTCACCCATTGATGGGAACCATATTAATACAAAAACCAAAAGCCACCATGCCCCAACCCTGGAAGCATCTGTAGCAGGGATTTCTCCTTGCTACAGGGGAAGGAATGGCTCCCTTCTATCTATAGGATGGAAGGGTAGGTTCCTGTATAGAAATGCAGAAAAGAAATGAACAGAAAGCAAGAAAGAACTGAAAGAAAAGAAACGGTCGGAAGCCCCTCTACAAACAAGGTTAGGGGTTGACACCAGCTACCTGCAAACAACTATTAGAAATAAAAAAACCTGCAAAAAAAGTTAAGAAATAAACCTACAAGCAAATATGGGTCAGAAAACAACTAAGCTACTAAAGCAAATACATAAGCAAATAATGGTATACCTTCTCTTTGGTGCAATGGGCCACCATGCCCTGACTGGAAGAAGCACCTCTCTCTCTCTCTTGGCTATGGAGGAGCTATGGCTCAATGGAGGAATGAATGGATGAGAGGAGGGATGTGGGTGGCTTGAGAGAAAAAGGGTCTCAAGGCATCCACGGGTAGCATAATAGTATGCAACGGAAGAGTTCTTTGAGAGTAACCCCCACCCCTCCTTTTATATCTTTTTGGGGGATTTTTAGTGTTTTAAGCCCTTGGTCATGGCTTTAGCCCCTTCCACCCTAACTTTAGCTCCTTTTAGGGTGTTAGGATCCTTTTAGGGGTTTTAGCCCCTTTTTGGAGGCTTTATCCCCTAGGAGAGTTATTTAGGCTCCTTTTTGGGGTTTTTAAGCCCTTTTTTAAGCCTTTTTGAGGGTGTGGGGGTCTAATGGGGTGATACGAAGTTCATGCATGGGTGTCCTTGGGTGGTGTAGGCCATGTAGAGCTAAGTGAGGGATTTTTTGGGTTAATAGATTTCCCCCTAATGTGTGAGGGCAGGAGCTTATCGATGGCCGACGGACATCATAGGATTTGTTGTGGAGAGGTGGTGCTTCCAGGGTTGGAGCATGGTGGCTTTTGGTTTTTGTATTAATATGGTTTCCATCAATGGGTGAGATACAAATAATGTGTGACATGTATATGGATGAGGCAGGCATCCCCATGCTCATGTCAATGTCAAAAGAATAATTTGATCTATGATCTAAAATACAAGAGGTGATCATATACAACTGTTGGTACATAGTGGGTGCCTCAATGTGAGGCTGAATACAATACTGATCTAAAGAACTCGTACATTGGACCCATGGAATTCTCATGGAATGCTATATCTTCATCACTAATGTCCTTTTGGATCTAGGACGGTACATAGCTATATGGACTCGCTGATTGAGAGTCAGAGTCTCTGTGGTACAAGTATGCTGCATCAATCATAAATTTATATTGAAGCATTGTTGGGGCTTCTAAACACTGTCTCCAACGCAACCTGAAAATCACAAGGGACATAACCTATTTAGGTCCCTCGAATAGACTCATCAATATTCTAGAGTTAGGTGACATCTAGGGTCTTCGACCAAATACTGCACAGACCAAACCCTGTACGAATCTCAACGGTGCGATGATGTAGTTGAAGTCGAACACGTGAGAAAAAACCATCCCGAGAGGCACTAAGGACTCCTCTCAAGTGGTCCAAGGAACTCATCAATGATGTTAATGAAACCAAGGTATAGGGACCTCTAGGTCTATCCTCTAGAATATGTGTGTTGTCTTTGACAAAGGGAGACCTGCCCTTAGTCAAGGAAATGATGTTTCCTTGACCAAAAGCGCAAGGGAGATAACCAAAAGGTGTGAGACAATCTATGGACTGACCCACTGAATGGGGGGGGGGGAGGCAGAGGGAAAGAATTGAACAGGGGTAGGGGGAGTGTGGTAGACTCAAACTTCCTTTGTTCAGAGTATGACGGTAGGGCGTAACAGGTAGCAAATGAAACTGACTCATGGGAATGGGATCATAGCTATAATACCGGGAATGTCACTGCAGATGGGAAATACTTGGGGGAGGTGGATACTTTTGATATTGATGGGAACCAAGGAAGACACATTGCAGAGTACTCTGAACAAAGGTGACCCAAAGTGGGAATTTTTCCAAACTGTTTTTTGTGGGGTGGTGTCTAGAGACACCGTTGTGGTACGATCTCGTGGATTTTTGGCGAGCCCGAGAAGGTAAATGCTCGATGGTGCTTTCAATTTTAGAGAGTCTGAAAGCACGAAGAAGACTCCAGTGGGGGATTTTTTTCGTTGGTAGTCTTCTATGCCTGAAAAAGGATAAAAGTTTACATAGGAGAGCTTGTCCATCCCTTAAGGGATGAGAGACTTATGTTGGGCAATAGGGAAGACCCAGGTTTTATACCTTTAACTTCGCACCAACAAAAGACCCACAGTGTTGGCCCTTTTGGCAACAACCCGCGAACAGGTTGCAGTCTCACCCAAAACAGCTATGGGGTGCTGCAGAACCAGGTTTCTGCAAGCAGAAGAGGGATATTACTTGTACCTTTAGCTTTTAACAGATTATAAATATAAACCACAGAGCTTAACATTCACTTATTTAGCTTCGCAGTTAGATAAACAAACAGTGCCTTGCATACCCCTTTACTAGGAATTCACGGTGAATTTATTATCTAGCAGTGATCTTTACTTATCAGATATATAAATATTAATGCATGAAAGAACATAACAAAACACAACACAAAAGCACCACAACACCAAATATAACGTGGTTCACCCCCAGTGTACGGGTTACATCCACAGAACTTTGTTTTATTCAACTTTCTACAAAAACCACAGTTCTGATCTGCGCACTCAGTTGCAAATCCCTTCAATTCCTCAAAGCCGCGCAAATAGCTGCAGGCCTCTGTGCACTCAGCTGCAGATTTCCTTAATCACCCAAAACCCTCTGCGCACATAGCTGTAGAGGTCGTCCACACACACAGCTGGGACTTAACCTTTCTTACAAAATAAGCCTTAGCTTCGCATCAGTTCCTTTTACATCAAAAGCCTAACCTTACTTCTTTACAAAAGTGCTTATTTATAGTGCACATATTACAAAACCATGGTCTTAAACCATGGGCACCCTGAACCCTAAACCCTAGACTTAAACCATGGGTTTATTACAAACATAAGACTTTTACTCAACCCTGACACCCCTAAGACTATTTTGAGCCGTAACTCCGCTTACAAACTCCAAAACCCCATGGAGTTACCCGCCTTAAGGACCGTTGGGGTGCGCGCCCCAACAGGCCCCTAAGACTCACTAGTGGCCCGTCCCGGGACACTCTGCTACTTTTCTGGTGGTAGACTC
The DNA here is from genome assembly GCA_001517045.1 of Pseudotsuga menziesii. Lineage (NCBI taxonomy): Eukaryota > Viridiplantae > Streptophyta > Pinopsida > Pinales > Pinaceae > Pseudotsuga > Pseudotsuga menziesii. The sequence goes on along the minus strand of LPNX011125453.1, from coordinate 162,749 downwards.
TCGTTGGCAAAACCTGGTGCACTGCTTGCTGAAATCCTACATGCAGTTGTTTGCGGCTTGTACCTTTTCTTCAAAAAATGCTGCTTAAGGCTTTCTGGATTTATCAGCGACCCCATCCCTCGATCTGCTTGCTGAACATCTAACCATCCACAACTTAGGGGCTCCAAAATTGTGTGTCAAGGTGCATAAGACAAACAACAGCCTTGGTTTTTCCAAACCAGGAGGATACATCTTGGGATGCCTCAGAGTCTTTGCGTGAGGCCTGGTGCCTTTCGTCGCTCCACATTAGAGCGAACTTCTGCGTGCCTTCATCCGGTTTAGATCGAAATTCTGCCTGCCTTCGTCCTAGTCAAGCCTTTCTGCATAGGTGGATTGCTCAGAAGGTTCTGCAGATGCCTCTCCCTGAACTCACGTACTAACTACTGGGCTTCGCGATCATTCGACATGGTCCTAACTGAAGAAACTTCAAAGAAATGCACAATGCAAGAGTCGCAAGCCAGTGTAGCTTCTTATAGAATCCTGCAACAAAATCTGTCATCATGGTGCATTAATGACGCCAAATTTGGTGGAGTGGCGGAATCTTGTCCACACGGTCCGAGATTTTCCCAAAATCTCATTATTACAGGCAGTTAAGGTAGTTCTCGTGCCAGCGCCGCCAAGTCTGGTTTGTCCCATCCGTCAGATTTTAAACTGCGACACACCTTTAATCTTCGACATAACTACTAACTCCAGCTTCGCCTTGACAAGAACCCATGACACAATATGAACCTTCGAACTTTGCCAGTCATCCATACGTCATAACTTTGAGGACAGCTTCATTATAGTCTAGCACCCAATTTCAACTGTTCTTGGTACTTAGACTTTCCTTCCTGGTGTTACTTCGGATTAGGAGGTCCTGGCCTGTCCCTATACTTCTTTAAACAACTGCCATTTACCATAGAAGGTAAAATTTCTCCATTCAACTTAGCCAACTGGACTGCACCACCATCAGTAACTTTGTGCACTATATATGGGCCTTTCCAATGTGTCTTGAACTTACCCAGGAACTTCATGAATTTGCTATCATATAAGAGCACAAGATCACCCTGTTGGAACTGCTTCTTCTTGATGTGTCTATCTTGCCATGCTTTTTCTCGAGCTTTCTGCACTTGCTGCTGGAACCCTGCAATAAATCTGTCCTCTTCAAGTTCTAGTATCTTTGTCAGCCTTTCTGTTATTATCGCTGGGTCATCCATCTCTGTGAAAGCAGATATTTGAAGGCTAGGAACAATATATTCCATGGGCATGACTGCTTCTTTCCCATAGACCAGCCTAAAAGGTGTATGGCCTGTCAATTTCTTGCAGGTAGTCTTATAAGCCCAGAGTATTGCTGGAATTCTAAGATCCCAGTCATTTCTGTTAACGTTGCAAACCTTCGTCAGAGCCTGTTCGAGGATGTTATTAAAATCTTCGACGGTTCCATTAGCTTGTGGATGATAGGCAGTACTCTTCTGATGATATACCTGAAATTCTTCAGTCAATACTTCAATAGTCTTATTTAGAAAGTGTGAGCCCTGATCACTCATAAGGACTCTAGGACACCCAAATCTAGAAAAGATGTTATCGAAGATGAACTTTGCAGCTGTAGCAGCACTACAATTCTTCACTGGTTGAGCTTCGGCCCAACGGGTGAGGTAATTCGTTGTTGTAATAATGTATCTTACTCCTAACTTCTTCGCGGAGGGATTGATAGGTCTGACAAAATCAATAGCCCATTTGTCAAAGGGTTGTAAAGTTACCTATGGAACTAGAGGCATCTCATCCCTTCTGGATGGTTTGCCCGTCCTTTGACAGATGTCACAGCTATGACAATATTCTTTTGCATCCTTGTGAATTGTGGGCCACCACAATCCGGCTGTCAGAATCTTCTGTGTTGTAGTTTTTCCTGCGTAATGACCTCCTGCTACCCCAGAATGTGCCTCAGCCAATATTAATGGATTTGCATGCTCTAGGACACATCTACGCAGTATTTCATCTGGTCCCATCTTATATAATTGTCTTGCTATTAAGGTAAAGTCAGCTGCGCGAACCACCAACTGCTTCTTCTGTTGTGTTGTCATCTCGGTGGGTGGAAAACCTGTAGACAAATACTGAACAATATCCTGAAAATATTCATCAACCATCTGGATGGAAAACAACTAGGCATTAGGAAGACCTTCATCCAAGCTGGTAGGTTCTTCTCCCGACTCGAGCCTCGACAAGTGGTCAGGACCTAGATTCAATCTTCCTGGTTTGACTATGATCTCAAAATCATACTCCTGAAATAGAATCAGCCATCTGCATATCCTTCCACCTAGCATAGGTTTGTTAACCAAATACTTCAAATAAGAATGGTCAGTAAACATCTTAAAATGAGAGCCTAACAGATAATGTCGAAACTTCTGTAATGCATAAACCATAGCGAGACCTTCACGTTCTCTTGTAGTATAATTTTTCTCTGTGGTGGAAAATTTCCTACTTGCAAAAGAAATGGGGTGATCATTATTACCTTCACCTGACTGGGCCAATACTATACCTAGAGCAATGGAGGATGCATCAACATGCACATGAAATTCCTTATTTTAGTCAGGGAATACTAAGATAGGAGCAGTTACCATCTTTTCCTTCAAAATATCCAAGCTGGCTTGACACTCAGGGGTCCATTCGAACTTACTATCTTTCTTCAACTGCTTTTCCATCGGAGCAGTAATCTGAGCATACCCTTTAATAAATTTCCTGTAATATCCAATATGACCAAGCGTAGTGTGAAGTTGCTTAACAGACTTTGGAGGTGGCAGGTTCACAATAATAGCTATCTTCGTAAGGTCCATCATCAATCCTTGTTTACATACAATGTGACCTAGCAGAATTCCAAAAGGTGCACAAAAGATACACTTCTTCAAGTTCAAGGAAATCTGGTGCTGTCTACATTTATCCAGCATAAGTCTTAAACTAGTTATATGGTCTTTTAGCAGCCCAAATATAGTCCAATCATCAAAATACACTTCTAAGAATTTATGTATATATTCCTTAAAGGCAGAGATGACTACTCTAGAAAATATAGCAGGTGCATTCTTCAATCCAAAAGACATAACTGTATACTGAAAGGATCCCATTTATGTAGCAAAGGTAGTCTTATGGCGATCCTCCGGAGCAATTCGGATCTGATGGTAACCTGAAAATCCATCAGTAAAAGAGTACACTTCTTGATCGCCGACATTGTCTAATACTTCATCTGTGAAAGGTGTGGGGAAGGGATCATGTAGACAAGCATCATTCAGCTTCCTTAGGTCGACGTAGATTTGGATTTCACCTTTAGTCTTCTTCTCTTGTACCACCATAGGACTAACCCACTCGGATTCTTCAACAAGTTCAATAATTCCTGCAGCAAGCATCTTATCCAGCTCCATCCTAACCTTTTCCTTATACTTAGGGTTCAACCTATAAGGATGCTATTTTACAGGCTTTGCATCAGGTTTCAAGGGGATCTTCATGAATCCTATATCACCCAGGATACCTTTCATCTCTGAGAATATTGTCAGAAAGAGGTCCTAATATTCATGGAGAAGTTGGGTCACTTTGCTTACCATTTCTTCATCCCAATAATCTCCAATGGTAGCATGCTTAGGATGTTCTTCTGAACCAATGTTTACAGTCCATGTCTTCAGGGGTTGTGTCACTTCAGGTGTTATGAATGCTGGTCCATGTACTTTGCAGTGGCCTTCTGACTCTGGAATAGCAATGTTGCGTGAATCGTCATCTTCGTCAATTGCGAGGTTATAACATTCGACTGCATTAGCTTCTTGTGCCTTCCAATCTGGTTGGTATTCTGCTATCTCTTGATCATCAAACACCTTAGTGTGGATCACCCTAATAACTGCGTCTAAATCAGGGCAAACCTCATTAATAGAAAATGTCAATACAAAACTATCGACAAGAGTATCCCAACTTACAGTATCCTGGCGAAGCTCAACGTCCACATACCAATTCTTTGTAGTAGGATCCAAAGTATGCACAAACCTATGTACCCACTCTGTACGAGGTACATGCTTCCAAGCTTCGTAGCATTGTTCCAAATGCTTCTGAGGGTTATTCTTGCTGGTAAACCTGCTGCGGATCTCCCATGGTCGATCCGTGAATCTCAGGCGAAGGGACTATTGGCAAACTTCCCAACTATGAATGTACTGTTTGTGACCATTCCACCATCTGGCTACTGTAGCTCAAAATGCTGAGTCCAAAGTCTCCATTTTCTGTGAGTCTAGTATCTGGGATGAGAATTGCTCAATAAACTCTTCTGGGTCTGTCGAACCATAAAAAATAGGTAAGGGTCTTGTTTGCGAGCCAAGCCATCTAAGAGACTTGGTAATTCTTGCACAACGGTGGCCATGTAGCTCATACAATCTGTTCTGCCAATTCTCTAAACCATCATCTGAATCCGTCATGCAGGAGCTGTCACACTGCCAATCCATAATACCTTCGACATTAGGATTAACATAATATTCTTCCTTCACTGTGATATTGTAGATATGGTCCAACACATCCTGATCTTCATTTCGGAGGGGTTCTGTGTACCTTTCTCCTTGAGAAGGATCCAGTGGGACTATGAATATCAAATCGTTCCCTTCGAAAGTCATATGTCTCTTCTTAAGGTTAATAACTGTAGCATTTGCCATTGCCCACTCAATACCTAACAAGGCTAGATAGGGATTTCTGTTGTCAATGATATCAATAACTTCGAAGTCTGCTACAGTACAGACGCCATCAATATCTACTGGAACATTAGGGAATCATCCTAGGGTCACAATCTTCTGCTGATTGGATATTCTCAATTGGATAGGGGACCAGTCAAGGGTAGGTTTTCCCATTTTTTCCCAGGTCTGCTTGGTTAGGACATTGACTTCGGACCCTAAGTCCAAGATCACATCAGTCATCTCATACTCTCCTATCTGAGCATTCAACCTCATTTCTCTACCAGTTCTTCTGACTCTATGCACAGCTTTTGCCTGACCAGAACCTTGCGGAGGTTCACAGGAAGCAATAAATTTCTGCAACTCACTTAAAGCCTTCTGATTTCTTAAAAGTTTCAGACAACTCTATAAAAAGGAGGTCAGTGTACTTACTTTATCCATCGAAGCTTCTTGCGGTTGCGACTGCTGCTGATGGGGCTGCATAGGTGCTACTGCTGTGCGAGAATCCACAAAATATTTCTTGCCTTCCATGAATGTCTCCTTTTCTCTTTCAATATCAAAGGCAGGGAATTTCACGGGGGCCTTACGAACCCAAGCCTCGTCAGGCAGTGTCTCGGCAGGCTATATATGCATCGTAGCTCCACTTCTGGTAACAACATTAATAGCTGGGGTAGGTCTTTGTTCGACAGAAATCATCTGAAGATTCTGAGTAGGGGCATTGTTTCTTTCCTGAATCTTAGCTATCAACTACGGGCACTGCTCAATCACATGATCTACTGCTCGGCAATACTGACATGTCGTAGTGGGGTTCTGATAGTCGCGATCCAGATGTCCAGCCTGGTTATAGTTATAACACACCACCTGACCACATCCTATGATAGCTATACCACCATGACCATAGCCTCCAAAAGCACCGCTACCTGATGCACTGCCGCGGTAGCCACAACCATCATTGCTCGGTCCCTCATTTTGTACCCGGTAGGCATCGTAGGTGCACTCTCTTATGAGGTCATAACTGCAACACTCATCTTCATTATGTCCTACGGACTTGCAGAATTTACAATAGGGGTTCGTAGGTACTTGTCCATACCTTTGTAGTAGATAGCAGTCTGCAGGTCGATGCTGCCCTGTTGTTCTGCAAAGCTCACAATATAGAACTTGTGGGTTAAACAGGTTTGGCGCACCAGTATTCAGGTAATTCCTTACCACAGGACACTATTCCTTGGCATGCCCTTCTGTGCGACATTGTGTACACCAAACCTCTTCGCAACCGGTTTTTCCTTGTTTCATATCGCGAAGCTCTAGAGCCATCACTGCCAACTACGCTTGGATTTGAGCAATACTAGAATTATCTGTGGCAGGGGCGGTTTCAAGCTTCATCGCGATTTCCAGAGCCTCCTGCTGGTCAGCAACCTTCTGTTGCATGAGTGGAGTCCGGATATGCAGCAGCAACGCGGAAATGAACCATTCCTTGTGCTACGCAGGTCCAATGGTAAAACTGAATTGGTCTAGCAAAACTTTGAACCTCAGATCAAAGTCCCACACTGATTCGCCACGCTTTTGCTGAATCTCTTTCAAATCCGTAATACACTGCGACTCTGATTTCGGCTTCTTAAATTCCTTTATCATTGCTTCTTTTATATCAGGCAATGCATGGTTCTGAGTGCTAGAGAACTTCATGAACCAGGTCAGAGCACAGTCTCTGAAAGAAGTAACCAGCTGCACTCGTTTTGTATCTTGATCCGTAATGGACTTAGCAGTCCACACTGCTTCACATAAAAACCAGAATTGTTCTGGATCCTCTGATCCAGTTCCTTTGAACATAGGTAGCTTAATGTCATCATGCATGTGGTCCATAGTGGATCTAGGGGGGATTGGAGGGGGCCTAGGAGTAGCCGGGGGGGGACTTTCTGGGGTAGACTGACCTGTGACAGGGGTACTAGGGCTAGGGTGACTTCTAGACTGCGACGGATTCTCAGGGATAATAGGTCGTCGCTACGGGGTTACCGGGGGGTTTCCAACAGAAGGGGTTTCTTCGGGTTTGGACTCTGCGAGATTTATAGGGGAATAATCGGTATGTTGACCCTAGGAATAGGATCCAAAATCTCTCTTGTACCTTTTTCCACTTCACATCAAACTACTTTTCTCGTCGAAGGTATTTACACTTGCAACCATAGGTTAGTAATACAAATTTTAACAGTCTGATTCAATAAGAAAGATACCTTTTTCGGCTAATAGCATTTTAATTCTTAAACCAAATGAATTCAAAAACTTACCCCTTGGTCCTCTAAAAAACTGCCGCTCGGCTTTGCTAATGGAAGTACTCGTGTCGATGGCGAACTCCATCACAAAAGCTTCAAGGGTTCACGTTGTCCAGAAATCAACAGCGCGAGATATCTCGTTGTTCACTCTTTTCAGTATATTAATTCTTGCGAGGGTCCAAACAGGAAACTGACGTTCTTGGAAGTTCATCCTTCTCTCTGTCAATCTAGACAACCACTGGTGCAACTCTATGTGGATACTAGCAAAGAAAATTTCATAAACATCACAAAAAACATACCTTTGTAAAAATTCGTTTGCACTACGACGCAGATTTTTGTTCTCTTGCTTAGTGAATTTCAGATAAGTTTCATCAAGCCAATCATCGATTTCCTTCACAGAGGGTCTCCAGAACATAGCCCTCGAGGTACAACGTAAACCCCTCTTGAGCAGATACTGAGTTCAACCGGCAACAGAACCAATTTGTTGGGCAATAGGGCAGACCCGGGTTTTATACCTTTAACTTCGCACCAACAAAAGACCCACAGTGTTGGCCCTTTCAGCAACAACCCACAAACAGGTTGCAGTCTTACCCAAAACAGCTATGGGGTGCCGTAGAACCAGGTTTCTACAAGCAGAAGAGGGATATTACTTGTACCTTTAGCTTTTAACAGATTATAAATATAAACCACAGAGCTTAACATTCACTTATTTAGCTTCGCAGTTAGATAAACAAACAGTGCCTTGCGCATCCCTTTACTGGGAATTAACAGTGAAGTTATTATCTAGCAGTGATCTTTACTTATCAGATATATAGATATTAATGCATTAAAGAACATAACAAAACACAACACAAAAGAACCACAACACCAGATATAACGTGGTTCACCCCCAGTGTACGGGTTACGTCCACAGAACTGTGTTTTATTCAACTTTCTACAAAAACCACAGTTCTGATCTGCGCACTCAGCTGCAGATCCCTTCAAGTCCTCAAAGCCATGCACAGAGCTGCAGGCCTCTGCGCACTCAACTGTAGATTTCCTTAATCACCCAAAACCCTCTGTGCACACAGCTGCAGAGGTCGTCCACGCACACAGCTGGGACTTAACCTTTCTTAAAAAATAAGCCTTAGCTTCACATCAGTTCCTTTTACATCAAAATCCTAACCTTACTTCTTTACAAAAGTGCTTATTTATAGTGCACATATTACAAAACCATGGTCTTAAACCATGGGCATTCTGAACCATAAACCCTAGACTTAAACCATGGGTTTGTTACAAACAGAAGACTTTTACTCAACCCCGACACCCCTAAGATTATTTTGAGTCGTAACTCTACTTACAAACTCCAAAACCCCACGGAGTTACCCACCTTAAGGACCGTTGGGGTGCGTGCCCCAACAACTTCTTTACTGTTGGTAGTTCAATCAGGCCAGAAAAGGTTAAACCTTTACTGACTGGACTGTCATTCAGATACTTTTACGAGCATGAATGAAACCAAGTTTGCTTGGAAATATTTTCTTGATGAGAAGGCTAGAAAAGAGCTTAATGACAACCTATAGTGAGATTTTTCATAAGGTACGGCCCCTCTGCCCAAGAAAGCATAAAAGTATGCAGAGGGGAACGGTCTTGGCTTGAATATGCCAAGGTGGTCCTTTTCATTTGATAGTCTACATAGTCTACAAAAGCAGGTAAACAGGATGATGTAGATTCCCTTTCCTATCCTTTAACGAGTGGGAAAGGAAGCAGCTACGCTCGACTATCTTTTCATTGTTTTTAGGAGTTAGAAAAGAGCTTAAACAAAACTCCAGTGCGGTCAACTGATTGCGGTGGGTAAGGTGATGCCCCATGTCAGGATGGTGGATAGTGGTCCAAAGGTCATTCATGCAATATGGATGGAGCAGGTGGCTCTCAAACATAACAATACATGCACAGGATAGATCACGGCAGAGGCTCGCAAGTCGGTGCGACAGAGGCATGCAAACTAAGGTTGCTCTTAGACAGAGGTCAGGAGAGCTATCTGTGAGTTGCGGTGGATAGAATTGACTACATGTGATGTGAGTGCAATTCCGGGGGCAGTTATATACCAAATATGTGCAAGATAAATAAATTGTTTTCTGTACAATGGTCCAGAGATCCGCGTAAGGTACGGTGGATGAAGTAGACAACTATGTGTTAAAATACAAAACAAGAATAAAAATGGTGACCCTTAACGGGCGGTGGCCTGAAAACTTGCATGAGTAGCGGTAGGCAAGTGTGATGCAAGTACAGGTCCATAAACACTTGCATCACCATGTTGTGTGGCTCGCAAATCGAGGTGAGTTCTGAGAAGCAGTCCTGAAACTATGTTGTTAACCATGAGACGATAGTCTCATAAGGAAATGGAAACTTGAGACCAGAGGTGTGAGAGGTGTCTCGAACTAGTTCTGGGTGACTTTGGATTAGAAGCTAATGGTGCTGCCCCTTACTTGTGCTAAAAAACATTGAAAAACAAGAAAGGGAAAAAAAAACACTATAAGGGACTCATAGTGGTTATATCAGGCATAGACTCTCTTGAGGTGGAGCCTGTTGCACAGCTTCTTCAAGAGTCAATCGTCTGAGTCAGCGAAGAGGTATGCCCCCTTGCCGAGATGAAGGTCATTGGCAAGGCGGGATGACAAAATATGGTCTTTTATGGGAAGAACCGATTCCACATTATGGTTTAAAGGGAATGGGGTAAAATTAAAGTCGGTCTTACATATATATCCACCATCACGTAAGTGGTTTCGGGGTAGATCGGGTGGATCTTCGATGACCAATGAGACAAAAGGGAAACCGATGCTAGATATCATGTAAATGGTATTGGTTGTGGCTTTGGTGGCCTTGCCCCCAATCTCTATTGGAGGAAGAGGGGTAGGCCTAGAGACGAGATGAATCTTTAATGGACCTGGAGGTAGGTGCAACATAATATCAATTGGCTGGACATGAGTCAACACATCCTGGGGCCTCAGAGGTAGGCTAGATGGTTCAAGATACCACACAAGATCTCCCAGTGTGAAATCCAATAGATTGATGGTTGCCAAGGAAAAATTACTCACGATACTGGATGGTAGGAAAAGGAAAAGGAAAAGGAAAAGGAAAAGGATCATGTTGAGTGGGAATGAACCCCACTATTTCCCTAGTAACTGAGGTTGAGGTTGAAACTGAGGTTGTGGCTATGGCTATGGAAATAATGGAAGAGACAGGTCTGATGGACCATCGGTGATGGTGGAGACAAGAGGGTCTATAGAACTGGACATCATGTAAATGGACATGGTATCTGAAGAAGGATGTGGGGGGTGAACTTCTTTGATCAAACTAATCTCAAATTCAAGGGAATTTTGGCAGAGGTCGGCTAAATCCATTCGAAACTCAGGGAATTCTTGACAGTGGTGAGAATAGTGTCCATACAATCTGCAAAGGGTGAAAGCATGGTTTGTTCTCAGTGACTTGTTTCTTACTGTTGGCACGCTTGGAAGTTCAACCACATGGAGGTTTTCGGTTGTATCCATGGCATCCAGATGCATACAAATCATTGGAATCTTAGGGTAGTTATGAGTCAGATGGCCCTATTCTTCACAGATGTTGCAAGGCGGGATCTGTTACAGCTCTGTGGTAGCTTTCACATTCTTTCCCCTAGCCCCTTTTGGGTGGGGCAGTGTGGGTGCGATGGTTGGTTTTGATGGGCTGGGTGGAGGATCGCACTCGACCACAATGGGTTGTACGAGGGTTAAGACTACCTTGGCCATTGGTGGTTGAGCTGGTGGATCAAGATACCACACGAGAATTCCCAATGTAAAGTTGGGTAGGCTTAGGGTGGCCATTACCGGCTTGCTCATGACACGAGGTGGGGGAAAGAAGAAGGGAATTGTATGGACTGGAGAGGAGCCCAGATAACTCCTTGATGATTGTATGTGGGGGTGTGGTTGTGGTTTTGGTTGCACATAATGCTGTAGCTGCAGGTGATGTTGCGGTTGCTATTGGTGTTGCGGCTACGGATGGTGTTGCGGTTGCGATTGGGGCTACGGCTGCAGCTGCACTTGTTTTTTGGGTGCAGCGGTGCTAGATGAGACCAAGCACAAGTCCACAGTCTCATTTTGTGTTGGTGGCAGTGACACTAAGGGGAAATGAGCCATCATGGTGGTATCAACAAACAACTCAGGTCCCACATTCAACAATGGGGAGGCTGGTGTGTTGTCAACCATGGTGTTGATTGGAGGGACTACACATGTACTCATTCTGTAAGGTGCTTTGGACACTAGTGCTACTCCTGGCACAAGTTCAATCGTGAAATCTATGTCTCTCTTTGGAGGAAGCCCTGGAATCTCATCAAGAAAAACATCATTGAATTCTTGCAATATAGGATGGTACTCCAACTGAATAGTTTCATTCTTTGTTGCCTCCACAATATGGGCTGCATACAACTGACAACCTTTTATACAAAACTTCTTCAATTGCATCATTGAAATCTACCTTACAAAAATTACCTTTGGAATTCCTTTTACAACTGTTGGGTTCCCTTCTCCATCCATGCATTCAAAAGTCTTGTTATAACAGTCAAGCTTCACCCTGTGAGCTTCTAACCAATCCATTCCAATGAGAAAATCATAGGAACCAAGTGGTATAACATTCATATATACACAAGTGCCCAGTCCATTCATCACCAATGGACATTTCTCCACCACTTCATTAATTTTTCTCTTAGTTCCAGTGGCTAGCTGAACTAACCATGAAGTGCTATGATTTTATTTCCTATGAGAAAAAATATCCACTAATCTAGGAGAAATGTAATTGTGAGTAGAACCAAGGTCAATCAAAATAGAAATATATTTCTCAACAATCTTACCTACAACTTCAACCACCGTTGACTGGTGATCTGCCTGGCAGTCTTCCAGTGATGCATAAGTTCTAGGTACAGCCCTTACTACTTGTCCCACTATTTTTGCCTCCTTAATATTATATGTTGGCCTTGCATTCTCATTCTCAAGTGGATAGTACCTGTGCATGTGGGGTCCTCCACATTTCCAACATTGGAGTGGTGCTCTGTTCTGTTGTGGATCTCTTGGCTCTTCTTCCACCACTCTAGTTGGCTGCTTCTCAACTTGGGATGGCTGCTTATGCTAATTCCTGAAGTTAGAAGGTTTGAAACCCTTCTTCCTTTGATCATACTTCTCATTCTTCTTGTCCTTCCATGCCTTTTGGTAATCAGGTTTTCTCTTTCTTTTCTCGTATAAGTACTTATCTTTTCTTATCACCTCTTCCAAATTTCTGGGTTCATAGAATTCAATTCGGTATTTGTAGGATTGAGGCAGTCCACTCAGAAAGCACTGTATTTTTACCTTATCATATTTAATATACCTTAAACACCTCAGCAGTTACAAGAAATTGTTTTCATATTCCTACATAGTATGTTGTCTCAATCTCAGCTCATGGAATTCTTTGATTTTGTCATCATAGTACTGGTCAAAGAGGTACTTCTGCTTGAAGTATTTCTGGAACTGTTTCTGGATAATCTTCCTTTCAGAGTTAGACGACCCACTAGGAGATCACTTTCTTCCTCTAGCAGTGTTCTTTCTTCCTTCTGGATTTACTGTCGAGTCCCTGGAGTTCATCTTTCTATGAATGTCTGTCAAACTATGCAATATGGCTGCATTTAGCTGATTCTACTCCTCTTGAGCCTTAATCAGTATTTCATTATCTGCTCTGTACCTTTGTATCTCCACCCTGAGGCTTCTCACACTACAAGATTTGAACCCAAAATCCGTTGACAGAATCCAACATCATTCGACATTTCGCACGGATGTGTCAATTAGCAATCAATCTACGAAATGCCGACAACAAAATATTTCTGTTGTTGTCGATTATCCGACACTTTGGAGTTGGAATTCTGACTCTTGTAGTGGTGGTTATCCGACACTTCCGTGTCGGATAGGCATCGGATTTTCGACTCGTGTAGTGGTAGTTATTCGACACTTCTCTATCGAATCTTCGATGTCTATGAACCAAACACAAATTGGATATCCGACCTATAAGAGTCGGATATTCGACGGTCCGTATATATTTTTTTTATAAGGTTTACATGATTTTAAATTTTATGGTCTCATACTTTCAACGGTAACTACTTGTCATTAAATAGTTGGTCGAGAATGAGATGCAATTGATTTATACATCACAAACAATCTTGACTGGATGAAGGTATGGATTGAACGATGCACACAATCGGGTCATGGAATATCATGGGAAGGTTTGGCTTCATTGGTAAAAGAAGCACAATGCAATGGAGATAACAATCTAATAGAAAGGGAAATCGATTTGGAATATGGTGTAAAAGATAAAATGGCAAGTATATAATTAATCAAATATCCCTCTAAATATTTTATTTTGTTTGATACTTATTGACGTACATGTTCTTTTTTTCCATGTATTGTTGCATAAGGACTGATTGGTTGTGTAATTTTTTCATGTATTGCTTATTGCAGGTAAAACACCATAAGGCTATGGTCTGCAATGGAGGTAGATATCGGATCAAAAAACTGGATGAAACAAAGAAAACATCAGATTATGGGGTTTTGGCTGTCTTTGAGGTTACCAATGTTTCATCTATAAATGACAGACATCCAGAAGTCTCAGAAAATCGATACTATGGGTGTTTGGAAGATATTATACAGTGTGACTTTAAATCCTTTAAGGTAGTTCTATTCCTTGTCAAATGGTACAGGTTACGATTGAATCAACATGATCCTGATAGAACTATTATTGAACATGATAATGTATTTACCATGGTAAACACAAGGTTGTTTGAGCCAGGAACAGAGCCCTATGTTCTTCCAAGCCAATGCAAACAAGTATTTTACTCAGAGGTTCCAGGTAAAGTGGGCTGGTCATTTGTTGTGAGACACGATCCAAGGGGAAGGCCAGTAAAGTATAACCTAGATGATGGTAATGAAGAGGGTTCTTTGGAAGAACAATATGATGACGAAGAGAATGATCAACTTGAGTTAGCTGATGATGATGATCCAACAGAAGATGTCCAAGGAATAGTTGAATCAGATGATGTAGCAGACAATGCCATTGAAGATTATTCTAACAATGACACGATGAGCATAACTAATGATGATGATGATGATGATGATGATATGGCCAATCCTTACAATGTTGACATAGATGATGATACAAATGGAGCATCATCTTCATCATCATCGTCATCATCATCATTGTCTTCCTCATGATGATGATACTCATCATCAACATCATCATCATCATCATCCTCATGATGATGATAATCATCATCATCATCATCGAGATCATCATCATCATCATAATCATGATCATCGTCATAATCATAATCATCGTCTTCATCAGTATCATAATCATCATCATCGTCATCATCATCATCATCATTGTCATCGTCGACATCATTAATGTCATCATCATCATCATTGTCATCGTCTTCATCGTCATCATAATCATTGTCATCATCTTCATCATCATCATTGTCATCGTCGACATCATCATTGTCATCATCATTGTCATTGTCTTCATCATCACCACCATCATCATCTTCATCATCATCGTCATCATCATCATTGTTGTCACGATCAACATCATCATTGTCATCGTCAACATCAACATCATAATCTTCATCATCATCATCATCGTCATCGTCATCATCATCATCATCATCATCATCGTCATCCTCATGATGATGATAATCATCGTCATCCTCATGATGATGATAATCATCATCATCATCATCAAGATCATCATCATCATCAAGATCATCATCATCATCGTCATCACAATCATTATCATCATCATCAGGATCATCATCATCATCATTGTCATCGTCATCATCAACATCATCATCATCATCAACAACATCATCAACATCATCATCAACAACATTGTCATAATTGTCATCATCGACATGAACATCATAATCATAATCATCATCATCATCATCACCACCATGCTCACAAACTCACATGCTCAACTTTTCAATCATTTTTCAAAGATATATTTTCATTTATCCAAGATAGGGATGTGTCGCTATGTAGATGGTTCTTCCCTCATTAATGTGAAGGTTCTTTATTCAAGTTAGGATATAATAAAAATATCCTAATACTATTGTGGCAATTTATATAATATAAAATAACATATAATAAAAATAAAATACATATAATATATAATAAAAATAAAAAACATATAATATATAATGTTTTTTGTGATAAGGGTTTTTGGGTGACAAGGGTTTTTTGTGCGCGCTGTGATGTTTGCTCCTTTGTGGGACAATCTTGAATGCAGACAGACCCTTCCTCATTTAGTGGGTTATTCATGGATTCAATTTACAAACCTTCTTACCTTACAAATGAGAAACCCATTGTTCGGGTCATGAACTTAGAATAGGGCTTCGTGCCTCACCCCCTCTTGTATCTGTGAGTTGCTATTATAGTGATCATTCATTTTGTAGTGCATCTATATATGTAATTATGCAATTTCTCTAGTTTTACATAGACAGGCTTGATAAACATTGTAAATACTATATGATAGTGTTTAGAACTGCTCATACCATAAGGTTGGGAGACTATGGTATAAATACCATTTCCTAAGTACTAAGTCTGCGCTGATATTTAAAGGGTGGAGAAACCATAGGATAGAGGGTTTAACATATGACTTGGTTGGTATATGGTATAATGTTGATTCCATAAAATATGGTGAGGGTTTGTGCATGCGTTAATGGTCACCAACTGAGAGTTTGTGCATGCGCTAATGGTCACCAACTGCTTGTGCAATATGGTTTTTGGCATTTTGGTTTAGTGTGGCCTTTGCACATTTGGAGAAGGGAGATGACCCCATCGATTCACAGGTAAGCTAGATTGACTCTGTGTAAAAATGCATTGCTTCATTGTATTCTCCATGGCATGGTCATGCTTTTCATGCCATCGTTGGTTTGTCTACAGGTGAACGTGAAGGTGCTCCGGGGTTTGCACAGGCTACACTATCAATTTGGGATTTTTCTTCACAGCCATGGTAAGCATGCTAGAAATATTTACTTGCCTCCTCTCGTTCTGGGCATTTCTGAGTTGGAAAACTTTACTGGGTTGGGGTTTCGTGTGGCACTTGTTGACTCTTACTTCGGGGTTTATAATGTAGCTTGTTCTGGTTTTTAATGGAATCTTGTTGGGAGGTTTGGAGTCTTTGGGCCATGGCTGCACCATTATTTGTAATGGTGCCATAGCTCATGACTTTTCCATTTAACATTTTTAATAGTTTGACTGTTGTAAAAGAGGCTTCGTGCCTCACTGTGTAAATACATTGCGCGTGGGATTTTATGTAAGGACTGAAATGTGATTTGGTATATACGATTTCATTCGATGTTTATAAAAGATTATACTGTGTAAATATTTGGGACTGTGTAGTAGATTTAATGCTGCATTTTGAATTGCTGACTTACTGGGTTTGATTTGTGGCTTTCATCCTGTGGGATTTACTCTGTGCATTAATAATGGTTTGGGTTTGGGAGTATGCATGACACTCTGATTTTATTGTTTGTAAATTAAGTCAGGAAAGCTTCTAGATCTTGGGGCATTATTCCATGGGCTACGCCATTGTAGCAATGGTGCCGCATCCCATTGGCTTGCCATCCTATGCTCTGTGTTGGCGTTAAAATGGAGACTGCGTTTTTAGCTAGAGTATAGAACTTTTGGATTTGCATTAGCTCAACGTGGGTGCACAGAGGTTAAAACATACACTCTATAGGAGGTTACTCATTGAGGCATCATTTGAAGCATGCTTACACTATTTTATACACCATTTCATGAGAGATATTACATGCTTGAAGATTACTCATTGAGCTGATCCATTTCATGAGAGATATTACATGCTTGGTAGGTGATGTAGGCACCGACTGCCATAATTCTATGCAGACCTTAGTTTTACAAAAACCATGTTCAGAAAGTGAATTTTAGGCAAGCCCTTAGTTTCTCTCTTCCATCTCTGTCCTTCTCGAGCTACCCAAGCTTCCACGAGCTACCTCACCTCAAAATGAGCTAACAAAAAGCTCCTCGAGCTAACCTAAGATACCTAACTAAATGATTTGGATCTACATTAAATAAACTTCCAGTTCTATTCTAATTCTGTTTACATATCCTATAATTAAGGAATAGAGTCCTTAATAAACTCAACTGACCCCTACGAGTCATCAGTGACTCACTTCCAAACTAACAACTCTTATCCAAACATTTACAAGTGGAAAGGAAAAGTGTCCTCTTCCAAATTATTCAATTTTTAATCAAGATAAAAGAATTTACAAGTGTTGAGACCCTAGGTCTCTCAATTCATATGACTTTGATCAAGCCATGGATGAATTCGTTTCCATGAGCCTATGCTCCTGCATCACAAAGCAAGTTGTGTTTTACTCCAAATAGTGTTATGATGTATAGGAATCCTACAAACCTAATTGATTCGACAATGAAGTAGGTTTAGAGTCTAGATGTTTATATTTCTAGGTTAATTTTTTTTTTGAATTGAAGTGTCATGTGTGTGGCCTGTGCATTCCCACATTCACTTGGTTAATTTAGTATGGATTGGGACGAATTGACCATTTTGTTACCGATCCATTCAGTCATACCCTGATTTGCCTGGTTCGGTACGAAAATTGTCACTCCAATCATTCCAAAGGCTGAGTTAGCTTGGTTGGGGGTCAACTCAGTTGACTCAGCCACCTTAGTATAAAAACACTTGATTAAATCTGCAACTATTATTGTTGAAAAGGGGATAGGCCAGTAAAAGGAAAAGGCAATGTTAGGAAAATGAAATGCAAGCAATAATAAGTGAGAATGGAGAATTGTATGTAACTAAAAGAGGGGGATACATAAGATTTCTTAGGGCATACATAAATTTTTGCATACAATCCCATTAGTATCATAAATTATGGGAAAGATCAGAAAAACATCCCTACACAAATATTAACCAATAAGGATGGTTTTGGTGTTTCATTTGGAGAATAAAATCCTATAACAATAGTTGTTATTATGAATCTTAAAGGGTTCTAGATGAGATCTGTGCACTTTTAGGAAGTTCAACTTTCAAGCAAAAGAAGCCAATAAAAATATCTTAATATTATTATGGCAATTTATATAATATAAAATAACATATAACAAAAAAAATACATATAATATAAAATAATAATAAAATACATATAATATATAATAATATATAATAAAAAATGACAAGTGTATTTGGACATTGTCGCGACTCATTTCGTTTTGGACAGTTCAGTTCAATTTGGAGGTTTTTGTGAATTTGGGAGTAGGTCCAATAGACATGGAAGACAACTCTATTGACCCATGGTAGCAAGAGCTCAACATCTTCTCCTCACCGGAAATTACCTGTATACCATCCCCGGACACAGTGCAGAACACGCTGGAAAATTAGACAGCTGGAACTGAGAGTAGGGTTCTGATTTCTCTGCCAGATGAAGAGCTGCTAGGTGTGTTCACAGCACGGCCATTAAACCCGCCCTTAGGAGGAGGCCCGTACTCATTATTCCACTCCATCCAACCTCCGAGTTTGACTAAATAAACTATTTTGATAATTGTACCTACATCTTCTTTGATGGGGCTTCAGCCAATCAAATTGGAGGTATAGGTGTTCATCTTTTGATCACCTAGGACCATTATTTTTGCTTCAAATTGGGTGCTGGTCTGAGTGAAAACACCATATTTGAACTACTTTCTTTATGGACTCTCCTTTATTGTGCTAAATCCATGGTCCTTCCCACTCTACACATTCATGGTGACTCCATAACCATCATTAATCGGTTCAATAGAAGATCATAACTAACTTTACTTTCAATTGATGGTTGGTGTCAACGTATCCGTGATATGGAACCTTACTTCATCCAGCTAAAAGCAGTTCACATATTCAGAGAACACAATACTAAGGCTAATAGCTTA
This sequence comes from Pseudotsuga menziesii, assembly GCA_001517045.1. Lineage (NCBI taxonomy): Eukaryota > Viridiplantae > Streptophyta > Pinopsida > Pinales > Pinaceae > Pseudotsuga > Pseudotsuga menziesii. The sequence goes on along the minus strand of LPNX011125453.1, from coordinate 143,810 downwards.
TCCAAAGAATCATTAACCTTGGACTCAGGCCATTTTCAGTTTACTAAATTCACTGATGGTGAATGTACTGGTCAGGGCACTTTCCAGCTTTTCTAGCCCTTAGCACTTGAGTCTTTTATGTGCTATTGCTATTGACATCCTTTGGATGATTGAGGTGGATGATCCCCTCATATTACTGATATTACACATGGTTGATGGGAAATGCTATCTTATTAAAAATCGAGAGGTAAAAACACTTGGCATTGTTTTATGCCCATTGGTCAGCCTATCCTTTGTTTTGGGATTTATTTCAGCTATGTTTTGGGATTTTTATTGTTTGCAGATTGATGTTGCATTGATTGTTATGAACATCATTTATTTTCTTTATTTTTCCAATTCCTTTTCATTTGTTTCCTGAGTGTGTAGGGGTGGGGCATTGAAGACTTGGAGTACACTCCAAAACCTAAATTTGAAGGAAATTTCAAAGTAGAAAATGTGCCAAATGAGGTATATCTACCATTTACTATTTACCCTAAGACTATAATTTTGAAAACAAGTATTCATTCCCTGGAAGTTTGCTAGACTATTCTACTGTACAATTCTACTGGTTGGTTGGAATTTGCAAGAGTGAAGTTAAATATATACTGTGCATTATTAATAATGATTTAAGGTAACATACTCTATTGTTTCTTTGTCTCTTTGCTATATGAAGTGGTTATGTATTTGTAGGAATCAATATTATTCTATATCCCTTCCTTGAGCAAAGCTAGACTATTCTAAAAGTATTGAATGCCTCTTAGTCAGCAAGTTAATTTCTGTTATTTGTTTTTATCTTAGTTGTTTCCTTTGGTCCCCTTTGTTTAGAGACTCTATAGGTTCAGTGTCCTCCATCATCACTTATTAAGATTGGGGATGTAAAGCACTCTTTGCATAAGAGCTCTTTCTTATACAGGGAGAAAATTATGCAGATACTTATACAATTAGCACAATGCATATGAAGGATAAACATAATTCTTTAGACCCATTTCATCTTAATAATGTTATAAAATACCACCGTTTAGAACATTAGTCAACTCAAAATGGAGGTTAGGGACATAGACAGTGTATGGGGACTGCTTCATTCCACTTTCCAACTAATAGTCTCACCCAAAGAAGCACTGCATTGTGCTCAACTAGGAAAACTTGATTGCAAGAAACCTTTCTCCGACTCTCTCGAAATCCAAGTCACATAGGCGATTTGTAAGTGGGTAAGTTGGAACATGCGGGCATGGGATTACGTGAGCTTTGTACATGTGGTTCACACTACCGTGAAGTTGTGTTGTAATCACCTACCCTTAGCACATGTAATGTATCTAATTAAGGAACATTCTCTTAAAGTGTTCATGGATTGGTTAGATTAGACTTTGTCTTGTTAAGTGGTCCACTTGTAGACTTATTACAGGGTTTGCTTGTAATTACTCTCTTCCTTATTCCATAAATAGAAAGGAGGGTGCTTCTCTTGAGGATATTGGGTTTTCTATTTTGCGAAAAGTAAAGTTAAGAGTAAAGTAGTTGTGATAACTATATGTGCAAGTATGAAATATATACTTGACATAGAATCCTCTAGTTTGCTACCAGGATTCCTTCAGTGGTCAAATTCTAGGCTGAAACCATGTGGCCGTAAGTGAAATCTTTGGATTTTTTATTTTAAATCCATCAACAGGTGTCGCTTTTCCGATGTTCTTCCGACACTCTGGTCAACCCATCCGATGGTCATTCCATGACTTCAATGCTTCCTCCTGTCGGATGACTGATGTTTAAAGTGTCAGAATGCGTCAAAAGGCCGACTCTTCTAGTGTCAGAGTACCGAAACTGTTTGAATTAAAAACTAACGACACCACCATTTCTCAGATACTTTTGTCCATCGGATGGTTGATGCTTCGGGGGTCGGATGATGTCGGATTTTTGACGGTTTATGCAATTTTGGTTGGCACTTCGGAAGGAATAACAGTTGAATATGTGACACAATTTTCTGTCAGATCTTTGACCCTTATTATTCAATGGTCGGAGATCCAAAGTTATGCCACCGATAGCCAAAAAAAGTGTATGTGTCGAATACCCGACAGGTTAGTGTCAAATTTCAGACATGGTAGCTGTCGAATTTTGGCCTCAAATTCTGTAGTGTCATGGTGGTTGCAAAGTATGGGGGAGTATCTTGAAACCTTCTCCCATTAGACTCTATCTCAACATTTCCAATTATGACATTTTCCCCCATATCATCTTCCTCATGCACATTGGGGTTCCGTGCATAATCATTCATATCATCTGTCCTCATGGCCGAGCCAACTATCCAAAATCACACTTCCCTTTATGAAGGTGACTGTAATTCTGGAAAAATGTGTTAGATAAAAAAACTATTAGATATAATCAAAACCAAAATCACTTACCCACTTCCCATGGCATTTTTTATCTATTATGCGGCCAACAATACGCTGAGATATTAACCAACAACTCTGTAACTATCCAACTCGGCCCATCGAGGCCCAATACTGTAACCACTTTTATTTTCCAACCCATCGAGGACCAATGCTGCAACCAACAACTATGATACCACACTGTCACATCCCCTCCCACCTCGGAGGAGAGAACACAACCCAACTCTTCTACCTGAGTTACCCATCTCTAATTCTGCATTCATATGATGATTCTCAATCCCTATTATTTTTCTTTAAAGATATACACAAGAAATAATTTCTCCTACTAACATTCTGCTCAAGACCATCTATAATATATATATCTTCCCTAACCATTGAGAGATCAAATGGTTGAGAAGAATCGTAGCAGAAATAAATGGTCACAGTCTGTTCTGCATCTGGAATCAGATCAATGGCTGAGAATTATCCCGCAGAAAATCAATGGTGCGGAGAGATTCACTTGCATAATAAAAAACATATTCACACCCCACACCCCGCATGTCGCACCCCGAACCCACATCCCGCAAGTTGTGGAAAGGGAATTGTAGAAAGAAGATTTTGCTGAACAACATTTTCGCATCCCACATCCCTCATCTCGCAAGTTGCAAAAATGGAATTGCGGAAAGGAAGATGTAGAGTCCAAACTTCTGCAAGGTGCATTTTTGCATCTCGCATCTCACATCCCACATCCCGCATCCTGCAAGTTGTGGAAAGGAAAATGCGGATATTGAAATTTCTAAAGAACTTTTCTGCATCCCGCATCCTGCAAGTTGCAGAAAGGTTAAATATATGGAATTTTGATTTGCTAATGAAAATTTCTAAGTATAAAATTGATTTCCAACATCCAGGCCATCAGCAGTCCAGTCGTTCTAAATTCATAATCACTTAGAAAATTCATTGAAGTAATTACACACATAGATGCATCATTCATGAAATATACAGCTGGAACACAACACATTTCATTCAAGCATTCATAATTTCATATTGATTTATAAAAAAGTATAGTTGCAGGGATTGAAACACATGAAATAATTATCTTTATCAGAAGCTTGTCCCACAACCAGCTATGTTGCTGCAACGTTCCACGCAACCATAGGCTAGTGTGCTCTTTAATCTCTCAGCAACACTACCACCCCTGAGTTGGGAATGATTTCCCCAAGGAATAAGGAACACTAGAAGACTTCCCCATAGCCAAGGATACAATAAAACTCAGCCAAGCCAACAGATGGGATTATCAAGCTACCGGCCAAGCCATCCTTCTAGTTGGGTTTATCAAACTTACACAGGAAGTGATTTACACTTAGCCAAAACTCACATGAGACATAGCCAAGCCAACAGAGTTGGGTTTATCAGGCTTCCAAGGAGGTGGAAAGAGTGACTGCTAAGCTAGAGAGCTCAATCCCAGAGCTATGGAAACCTACACCTATTCTAGCCTGACTTCTAAACATTTACACACCCAACACAAGGAAGCATCCCCTTCTCTACTACACAGTCCCTCAGGCCATGCCTTCCCTTCCTGTGTTATTCAGAGTATGCAAAGAAGAAAAGCATCCCTCTAGATTAGTCTATGAGGTTACTTCACACACAAGGTTTATCAAGCAAGTCCACACTCCATTTCCATTCAAAATCAGTTTAGATATCAAATGAGGATGTACACACAGCGATCTCAGTTCTGGGATTAACAAAATGTAACAAAATCCAAGGAATTAACGACCAAAATGTAACAAAATGTATGAATTTATGAGCATTGTTTGAGCCAAACCGACTATTGTAATTGCCAAAAATGAAATTGTTTGTTGGTCGTTCAATTCAAAAACATAAATTGGATTCTGGGCATTTGCATTTAGGAAACAACTAACAGACATGAAAATCATGAAAATGGAAAACAATTCACAGAATAGGAAAACACATGAATGATCAAGACTCAGAGTGGTTTTGCTTACTGCAGGAATGCCAAAAATGTCTTGCCAAAATGTTCCCCACATTAGAAATCATCAGGGGAAGGTGAAACACGACTGCATGAGGGAAAGGCAGGCGTTTTCGGTGTTTTCTTTTGTAAGAAAATTTTTAAAATGTTTTTCAGAAATCGATGCTCTACCCATTTTGAATTTTTGCCTCCTCTTCCCATTACCCCCCTTATCCTTAGAAAAAAGCATGCCCCCATCTCATTTTGTTTCATTGACATAGCTGGCTGTAGGATTTTAATTAAAAATTGAAAATTTAACATGATGTCCAACTTATAACATTCAACTAGAATAAAAACACCATCGACCCAACCTTAACCACTGAAACAAAACACTAAATTGATGGTGGGGCTTTTACCTTGAGCTCCACACCATGATTATTTACATCATATTATTTAAATGCAAATGACGTCAAAACCGGTGTGTTACACTTTGGCTCCAAAATAGTATTATGTGCACCTGCCTGGAAATTTATGAAGGCCACATATATGTGCACCGTCGAAGCTCGTACCCTGTGGGATCGTCTGATAACATCATGTAGTGCCTTGACATGCAGAAAAAATGGGATGTTATTATCTGTCTAGCGGATCTTGTTTTTCTTATCTTCCCATAGGTTTTGATATTTTGTGCCAAGGAAAAGTACTGGGACATCCATCGGTTCTTAGTGCGATGGGTTGGACCACAGAATGAACGAGATTAGGATGAGCAACCAATATTAATGAAATTTTTGTGTAGGATCCTTCTGTTCATGCTTTACGTCATCTATCAGTTCATTCAACAGGAACTGTGACCAGTTCAAAGTTACATCTACCGTGCACTCTTTTGCAAGTTCTACTGCTCCAGCGGTGCACTCAGTTTCTCTCATCTTGAGTAACTGCTTGCAAGATAGGATTCTGGATGCAAACCTTACCTTACTGTCTTCTATGGGGCCAATGAGGAACCCCCTACCCACGCAGTGAAGGTGATACTTCTACTTTGTCTTAGATGTATCCTTGTTCTGGTGCAGATATGGTAAAGGGTCCATACTAGTATTTGGCAGGCCCGTTATTGACGAGATGAGCTTGACATCGACTGGGTAGGGTTGATCGAGCCATAGACATCCTCTATGAAAATATACAAGGAGTTGCTTTACATATGTATTGACCTACGAGATTTGGTTTAAGTGCGGCATGAGTACTAAGTTCAACAGCCCCATGTGGTTTACACTGCTGGCCCACTCCATCAGTATTAAGATCTGGGGATCCGTCATCTCTACTTGAACCGTAAGCATATAGTTTCTTCTCTCTAAGACCTCCTTCTTGTGGGTGTCAACATCTTCGAACAATATCTGGGCTATATTTGGTAGGATGTCCTTCAGTAGTGGTAATTTTTCAGGAATGCGGGGTGTCACTATCAATGTGTCCTCTTTATTTGGAAGCATGACATTCTTCATGTCGTCTCTCCTCAGCCGAACATACTGTGGAAATTTTTTGTCTTCCCTTTCAGCATCTGTGTCTCTATGGGGTGGTGAGTCCTTGTCCATCAGGTCCTCTTCAGGGATATCCACAATCCCCTTAGCCTTGCATTTATTTGACAATGGCGGCCTAGATGACTCTCCAAGCACTCTCTCCCCATCTTTCCTCGATTGTAAAATTGGTCACGGGCCTACAACTAGTGGGTTTCACATAGGGTTCGACGCAGGGCCCAAACCAGGGGGTGGAACAGGAGTCAAACCAGCTATAGGAACAGGCTGATTTCTCATTTGTTCCATCGGGTCGAGTTATAGTTCTTTTTTTGGTTGTTGTACCTTAGACGATTCTATCTCCTCTTCAATTGGACACCCTGAGGTGCCAGTCACGTCGAAGAGCTCACTGGAACTAGAAATCTCTATTACCATGGGTTTCAACTCTCACTCTATTACAGACTTCAGCTCTATGAATTCTTGGCTCTATTTTTCTCATGCTCTCTCTGTGTAAGTTAAAGAATGCTTGATGTTGAAGCCCTATATTTATAGGTGCCTACACATCCTGTAGTCATCATCTGATGGGAGATCAAAGTCTAATCGATCACATGGGCTTCTCGGCCGATGTGTTCCTTCATTAACTCGGCTACTTGAGTGTTGCATTGTACCTGTTGGCATAGTTATGGCAGTTATGATGAGGATGGCTGATGGGACCAAAAAGAACGTCATCATTCTCTCATATCTTGTCAATTTAATGATACTTAGTTTTCATGTCCATCTCAATCTTCGTCGAATCCTTGCATTTTAATGTTGGGAAACCTGCTAGGCCCTCTTGTTCCTACGTTTTGGGTGGTTCTGTCACATACGTGCGGAAAAACAGTTTCCTTTCATTCTCTTTTTCTTTTTTTTCCTACACAATGTGATTTTAGCCAGGGATGTTGTGACCATCATAGTATGGTTTCAGGAAAATTCCATTAACCATACCTGCGATGTACGTCTTGTCTATTTTTTGCAATTTTACAGCACCTGCATCATAGATGTGCATGATTGTGTATGGCCCTAGCCAATGCATTTTCAACTTCCATGGATGTTTGAAAAATTTGTTGTCATACAGCAACACAAGTCCTTTGACTTTGAATGGCTTAACCCGGATATGGCGATCATGCCATGCTTTTCGACAGTATGATGAAATCCTACGACGAAGTGTTCCTCTTCCATATAAACGAGTTGTGACAACCTTTGATCGACAACATCTCCATTAGTGCAGCAATCCTTAGGCTCGACACAATGTAATACATTAGCACAACAACTTCCTTTCAATACACTAGTCTGAATGGGGTGTGTCCGATCAACTGCTTGCAATTTGTACGATACGCCCATAGCATAGCTGACACTTTTTGATCCTAGTCATCTCAGCGCATGTTGCATACTTTGGTTAATTCATTCTCTAGAATCAGGGTTGAAGGCTTCAACCGTTCCATTTTCCTAAGGATGATAGGGTGTCGTCTTCTTATGCTAGATCTAAAACTCTATAGTAAGCTCGGTAATCATTTTGTTAACAAAATGCGTACCTTGGTCGCTGAGTAGAACTTTTGGACAACCAAATCTGGTCACCACGTTTTCCAACAAAAAATTCGTCGTAGTCATAGCTGTGCAATAGTTAACAGGCATGGCTTCAGCCCATCTGGTTAAATAGTCTGTTGTGGTGATAATGTAGCATGTGTTAGTATGTTTCCCTAGTTGGTTGATCGATCCAATGAAATCAACAACCCATTTGTCGAATACTTGCAGTGTTATCTGCGGTGCAAGCGGCATCTCGTCGCGGTGCAGCAAATTTTTTGTTCTCTAGAAGATATCACAGTGCCTGCAGAAGCTCTTAGTATCCATGTGTATGGTTGGCCACCATAGTCCTACTGAAAATATCTTGCACACAGTTTCCTTTCCCATGTAGTTTCCTCCTGTGACACCAGCATGTGCTTCGCTCATAAACCAAGCTCGCTCATAATAAAAAACACAGCGACGCATTATTTCGTCGATGCCCAACTTATAAAGGTGTCCAACATTGAATGTGAAGTCTGTGGTTCTGACGACCAAGTGCTCTTCTAATGAATGGATAATCCTAGAGGCGCATAGCCTGTACTCAAAAATTGGATGATTGCATTAAACTCCTCGTTCTGATCTTCCATCATGGTGACCGCAAATAATTGCACGTCATGCAAGTTATCTTCCAGGCCAGTTGGCTCTTCACCACTTTCTATCCTCGACAGGTGGCCTAGCCCAACATTCAGTCACAGCAGGTTTAACAATGACTTCAAAATCAAATTCTTGAAACAAGAGAAGCCATCGACATATCTTTCCCCCCAACATTGGCTTGTTGACTAGGTATTTCAGTGTTGAATGATCAATGTACATCTGGAAATGTCCACCCAAAAAATAGTGTCTAAACTTTTGGAGCACATAGACCATAGCAAGGCCTTCTCTTTTTGTCATTTTTTAGTTGTTTTCTATCATTGACATTTTTTTTATATCAAAAGGAATAGGGTGGTCAAGCACACCCTCTCATGGTTGTGTCAAGACTATGCTGAGCACGACAGATAATGTGTCGACATGAACATGGAATTCCTTTTTCCAGTTTGGGAATACCAGTATTGGCATAGTGGCCATCTTGTTCTTTAATTTGTCTAAGCTTTCCTGGCAAGCTGGTGTCCACTGAAACTTTGCATATTTTTTCAACACTTTCTCCATCGGTGCAGTGATATTTGCATACCCTCTGATGAACTTCCTGTAGTAGCCTGTATTCCCTAGCACTGATTTGAGTTGCATGAATGATGTAGGTGGTGGTAAGTCAAGGATAATTGCAAGTTTTGTTGGGTCGACGAAAATACCTTCGCAGCATACGACGTGACCCAACAACACACAAAATGGTGCGCAAAAAATACATTTCTTGGAATTAAGCACGTTCTGATACTGGTGAGAGTGGGCCAGCATCATGTGTAAAATTTCAATATGGTCTCTTACTAGGCCAAACACAGTCCAATCATCAAATTAGACCTCAAGAAATTTATGTATGAAATCTTTAAAAGTAGAAACTACTATTCTAGAAAAAATAGCAGGTGCATTCTTGAGTCCAAAGGGAATTGCGTATACTGGTAGAATCCCCATTCTGTGACAAAGGTCATTTTGTGGTGATCCTCCTTCACGATTCTGACTTGATGATAGCCAGAGAATCCATCGGTGAATGAATACATCTCTTTCCATCCGACGCTTTCAAGTACTTCATATGTAAATGGTGTTGGGAATGGATCATTTAGACATGCATCATTGAGCTTCCTTAGGTCGACACAGATCCTGACTTCACCTATTGTCTTTTTATCCTGGATCACTATAGGGATGATCCACTCTCATTCCTCAACAGGTTCAATGATTTCTACATTGAGCATGCGACCAAATTCTGCTTTTACCTTCTCTTTATATCTTGGATTCATTCTATACAGGCGTTGTTTGATGGGTTTAGCATTTGGTTTCAAGGGTATTTTCATTTCTCCCTGGTCACCGACTATTCCCTTTATTTCAGAGAAATTGGTAGGGAATAGGTCCTGATACTCATGCAGAAAGTCTATGATCTTTGCGACTGTCTGTTCATCCCAATAATCTCTTATATTGGTGAACTTTGGGTTCTCTGGTGACCTAATGTTGACTTTCTTGATTTTTAGTGGCTTAAGGAACTGGTCACTAGAAATACCACGTCCTTCTACCACGCATATGCCCTCTAATTACAGTATTTTTATGTTAGTTGGATCATCATCGGGGTCTCTATCTAGATTGTAGCAAGCCATCTATTACTGAATGGTCACACTTCATTGGTGATAATTGTCCTCTTCGACAGGAATCTCAGCGAAGATCTTCTCTTTTATTGTTTGAAGCACAACATCAACTGTAGATAGCTCATTAGAAAATTCAAATGTGAGCGCAAACTGATTAGAGAGCCCTCCCCAATCTTGGGTTCCTTTCCGCAACTCCATAGATGCATACCATGTTCTAGGTGTCATTTCCAATGTGTGTATGAAATGATGAGCCCATTCTTGTCGCGGGTATTCTACAAATGTAGTGCGATAGTGATTCAAATGTTCAATGGAGTTCTCTAGCACTGAATACTTGTGATTAACAAGGGTGACTTCTTCACCTAATCTAACTTCCATCAATCTTCGACACTGTGGCCAGTCTGTTATGGACTGCTTGTGTGCACCCCACCATCTGGCGGGTGTAGCTTTCAGTACATGGTCTAACGCAGACAAATTCTGTGACTATGTTACAAGTCCTTCAAACTCAGTTAGGAAGGTCACAATGTTAGGTAAACCCTCATAGGTGGGAATCTCTCATAGCTCATTCTCCACCCATCGCACAGACCTTGTAACTCTAGCACACCTTCTCATAGAGACCTCATGCAGTCAGTTTTTCTAATTCTCCAAGGCCTCTCCTGAGTTTGATGTGCAAGAACTAGCACTCTTTTAGCTCAGTTTTCCATCTGTTGTTGGATTGGTGTAGTCTTCTTCTAGGGCAGTGACATTGTATATTTTTTCAAGATAATTTCCTTGTCCCTCGTTGTAGACAGGCTCTACGTATCTCTGTCCCTCCAATGGATCAATGGGTGATACTACCATCATCTCGTCATCCTCAAACGAGAGAATCCTTTTCTTGAAATTTATAATGGTCTGATTGTCTATGGCCCAATATATCCCCAAAAACACAATATATGGATTCATGTCATCAACAATATTAATGACTTCAAAGTCCGCAAATGTGCACAACCCTTCAATGTTGAAAGGGACTTGACTCAATCTAACAATTGGTAGAACCTTCGCCTGGTTTGCAATTTAAAGTTGGACAGGAGATCAATCTAGGCACGTCTTGCCCATACTTTCTCAAGTTTGTCATGTCAAAATATTGACATCAGATCCAATGTCTAAAATGATATAATCCATGTCGTAATCCCCTATCTACGCAGTCATTCTTAACTCGTGCCCATTTTTTAACTTATTTTTGACATGGTTAACCTTCTTTCAAGGTTGTGACTCTTTCAGGGTCTCTTCTATTAGTTCTTGCAATTATGCGATAACATATTTATCTTGCATTATTGTCAAGCAAATTGACAGAAAGGATTTCAGCTTACTAACATTTTTTGAGATTTGCTTCTGGAATAGCTATTGGAATTGTTCAAGAATCTCCCTTACTTCTGCTGAGGAAGATGGTTTCTCTGGGTCCAAAAATTTTGGTCACACATCCTAGAATAATTCCTTCTACTTTTGAATGTTGAATGGAACCTTATTCTGTACTATGGGCCGTACCTGTGGCTACAATTGTTCTTGTGGGGTTTCTTGATCAGCTCCAGTCGCAGCACCTCCTTGTGTTACGATAGCAATACTCGGATATCATGGTTCAACAACAATCATCTGAACATTCAAGTTAGGATTCAGGTTTTGGTTTGGATTATACGTAGGTTTAGGACCTGTGATGGTCCTAGCTTACCACTTTGCGATCAACATGGTACATTGCTCCACGTTATGGTCCTGTGCTTTGCAATATGAACAAGTTTTTGTAGGTTCCTAGAAAAATATGGCATAATGGCTCGATTTTCCACAGTTATATCATGTAACTTGACCTCTTCCTCTACCAAATCCTCCTCCTCCTCTTCCTCTGAAGTTTCCACCACCCCTTCCCTGAGGGTGTGGTTGTTGTGGGGCGTACTGATTCTTCTAGTAGGGTAGTTGATAGTGGTTTTATTGCGCATATGGTTGCTGAGGCGTATACTGATGCTGATATTGGTTATGATACTGATTGGGTGGGAAATGCACATGATGATACAATTCTTTTTCCTTTTCATCCTGATCCTTCTCCTTATTCTTAATTAAGTAAGTATCGACCATATTTTCGATCAGGATCTAGTATGCTCTGCAATCTTTCTCTTCATGCCCCACTGACTTACAAAATTTACAGAAGAGTTTTGCTGGAGTGATTAAAACATTCTGTAAGTATAAACAATATTTTTCATGATGTTCTCTTATCTGTCATATGTCGCACCATGGTATTCCATGGGCACTCAACGGGTTTGGTGCCCCCGATGAGATATAGTTCATATAGATCGGACAGTTATCCTTGGTGTGTCCATCGGTTCTGCATTTTGTACACCATAAATATTCTTGTGCTTCTTTTCATTTCTTGATATCCTATAGCTGTATCGTTATATTATCCAACTGTGACTAAATCTACACCATTCCTGTAGCACCCTCGTCGATTGGAGTGGCCTCGAGCTTCATTGCCAACTCTAGTGCTTCTATCTACGACTCGATATTTTGTTTCATTAATGGGCCTCAGATGTGTGGTAATAGCATAGCAATAAAACACTCTTTATGCTACACATACAACATCTGGAAACTTACCTTGGCCATCAGATTTTTAAACCGTTGGCCAAATTCCCATACTAACTCTACCTTTTCTTGTTTGATTTCCTTGATCTCAGTGATACACTATGATTCAGATTTAGGTTTTCTGGACTCAGAGATCACTACGGCTCGTATTTATTCAAGGGTATTCTGTGGTGCTCCTGGAGGTACCACACAAAACTTCATAAACTAGTCTAGCGCATGACCCCTTAGAGTCATGATAATCTGCACTTTCTTTAAGTTCACTTTATAAACTAGGCGAACCATCCAAACAGCTTCACAGATGAACCAATGCTACTCTAGATATTCTGCTCCATTTCCATTGAATGTGGGTAAGTGAATATCTTCCCCAGCCATTGAGTTGGCATCGGGGTTATCTGGTAAATAATTTAATGGATGTGTTTCCTCCTACGCGCTGGTCACAGTACTAGAAATATCAGTGTTAACAACTCTTTCAGGAGATGAGGCTCTAGACCTTACCTCTGGTGATACTCCTGGTGTGATGTAGTGTGTTTTGACCTTGGTGTCTCGACAGTCTCTTTAGAGTCTTCTACTCCTTTTGAAATCGATCTATATTCCTCCTCTTCATCACAAGATCCTTCGTCTACCTATGACTGAAGTCCATGCTCACTCTCTTCAAAAATACTAGGAGCTCATCGACCTTCCTCTATCTTTCTTCTCTTACATGATCTGGATCTCCTTCCACTCCTTAGGAATCCATTTTCTAGTGTAGGTTCTGTACTTCCTGGGAGCATCTCAACTCACCATTTCCCATTTTCTTGATAGGTCATTTGTGACTTAGCCTTCCTCCTGGGTATGCGACTCAACTATTAAATTTGTAAAATACCTTTCTCATAAACGAGCATCTTGATCCATGTACTGAGAGATAACAAATATCTTCTTCGGGGTCCTTGGAAAAATTTTCTTTCAGCCTCACTATATGAGGTTATATCCTCTACTACAAACTCGATAATATATCCTTGCAAAATATTTTTAACCCAAAAATCAACAGCTCTAGAGATGTTGTTACTTGCCTCGGTTACTTCACGAACCAACTAATCACTCCACTCCACTGCTTCTCTTCTCTGGAAATTTGTTTGCCTTCTTGCTAATCTTGACAACCACTCATGCAGCACAATGGGAAACTCTACAAATAATATCTTGTGAATATCAGTGTATATGTACTGGTCTACCTAGTTTTCTGTGCTTAACTGAGATCCCGCGCTCTCTTCTTGTGTGAATGCTAGCGTCTTAGACTCCAACCAGTCCTCTATCTCATTCTTTATCGGATGCCACAACATTTCCCTCAACTCAAATGATTAATGGTCCCAACAATGAAACCATTTGTTGGCCTAATCTACCTTGTCATCTCAACCCAAGGTTCAACAACAACACAATACCAACAAAACACCCAATACATCATCCCATTAGAGAACTCTTGGTCGGCAACACCCACAATGAAGGCGTAGTCTCACCTGATATATATTAATATTTAACTACTAGAACCATGTTTCCACAGTTGGTGAGGGAATATAGTCCCTTGGCACACGGCCAAGGTGCTCGACTGAGATAGGAGAATGGAGCCTATTACTGTGTGACAGGGGTACAATTGTATGTCACCCTATGCACGCAACACGACCTTTTCCTTAAATCTTAACAACTGGCGCAACTGTGCGACGTAGCTGATTCCTCAGAAATAGAAAATAGTGCGTGACTTATATTATGACTTAGCAATAGATTTAACCATGAACTCATACATTCATTCCAACAATTCCTTAACCATTCATTCAATAGTAACAGTAACAATATAAAGCAAACAACCATTCACATAGCATTCAATAGCTTCCCATCATTCAACACAGGAGATTAACATGGAAACCCATCTGAGAAAAACCACCAAGGTGCTTTTCATCCAGCATGAGAAATATAGCTAGGACCTTATAGCCTACCACTTGCATACTATTCTTAAGATATGTTGTTATGACTCAATCCTCTTTCTCTCATGCTCTCTGGTTTATTCTCTATCTACTCCTACTAATACACACACAACCTAGATCGACTCTTCTACTTTACTAGTGGTCTGTGCACCTAGCTACAAGATTCGCGGCTCAACAACCTTCTACTCCTACTAAACTCTCCTCTGAGTCAACCTTTACTGCTTCTAACTCTTGAATACTCTATCTTACTGAATCTAATTGAGTCTAACCAGATTTAATCTGACCCTTATACAGAGTGGGTTCCTTCTATTTATAGCATTTACAAGACCATGCAGGGTCGATTGAGTACAACTCAGTTATTATAGACTCAAGTAGCTACAAAATATCTCTGTTACATTAAATGTCATCCCATACCTAGCCGTGAAAGTCTTGCATGACATTAACCACAACCTTAACTAGCCTCAGAAACATCCTTCAGTCTTTTGTACCAATCATAACTAGCCACAAAATTGTCCTTCCATATTCTGTTGGTTCATCCTTCTACAGTCTTCTGCCATCTTGTACCTATTATGTCTTAACTCTTCTACCTTCCTCTTCCACCGACTCGGATTTGCCTTTCCTTGTTGCAGCCATACTATTCCTGCTTTTCCTTTGTTGTGTGCCCACTTTTCCTCTTGTGTTTGTGCATTGAATTCATCCTTAAGCACTTTCCCTGGCCCAACATATCCTCCGCCTTCTTTAAGTCCTCAATCTCTTTCTTTGTTGACTCTTCCTATTCTTGCAATTTTAATAGGTGATCATCGATAATCTGCTCATGGTTGAACAACTTCCGAGCTGCAAAATTTTGTAGCCGCACCAAGGTGTACATTGATAACTCATTCACATCTAGTTCAATTGTTTTAAATCAATGCAGAAAGGCATCAACATCCTCACTCTAGGTTTCCAATGTGCGTGGCAGAATCTGCATGATCTTGACCCGCTTCCCCATACTTATCTCACCTGTTCACTACAATAGATTGGTTTTGGACATCCTTTCCAACATAACATTAATTAATGATTGTATTTGCAACTTTACCTATTGAAATCCCTTAGTCGACTGCTATTTCAATTGATTCTCACTTGTAGTTGTTGTCTTTGTGATTTTCGTGATTATGTGGTTCACTTGTTCATCCACCATTGGTGTCGTGCTGCTGGGATCTCCTTGTTCTTAACTTCTCTTTGTCCTTGTCTCCTCATATTTTCACTCTGCCTATGAATCTATTGGAGTCCTTGATGATCCCTCTTTGGACTCTTGGTTGCTTTGTTGTATTTGTTCCTAATCCAATGGGGCATCAGCTAGAGGACCCGTTGCGGTATCTGACACTTCTTTTCCACTGAATGAATCTCTCCACTCCATAGGCCACTCTTCCATTACTACATCCATATCCTCTTCAGTCATATCATACTAAGTTTCTAACCACTGGTTGTCTGCGTCCCTTCGTTCTTGCACATGGTTGCATGCAGACCCATTGTGAATCTTACGACCCATCTGTACTTTACCGCTGCTTCCTCAGATAAGCGAAGAATATTCATAGCTGCGACCTGCAACACATACAAAATTGTATGATCATGTGGTAGCCATGCTTTCACAAGGATATCTGCATATCAATCCTCCAATAAAGGTAATTGGAATTTATGAGGATTCGTGGTTCAGGAGTTTGAGAACTCATAATTGCTCCGGCTAGAAAACTGCAAATACTTCTCTCAAGCTATGTAGCACCTGTCAATTTCACTTCAAATAACACTAAAATATAAGAACTATTAGAATCATGCTTTTCCTCCTGGCATGAACATGTTTTTAGGGTCCATCACACCCTTTTCACTGCTTTAAATGAATCTAGAGCTAGCATATTTTCATAGGGGACTTCTGTGGAAACCCAGCTACTTCTGATGTTCGATGGGGAGAAACAAGCATGAAACCTTCCTTAGAAGGCTCTGATACCATGTTAGAATTTTAATGCCATTTAGATCTTCAGGAAGAGATTTCTAATAATGTTGCAGCAATTGAATGGAGAATGAAAATACAAATCCAACAAGACAAACCACACAGAAAATGGACAAGTATTGCTCAGGAATTTAAAGTATATTCATCATCATAATATCCGGTGTTACAATGTAGTTTACATAGGTAGAATTCAAATGCATGAGTAATGAATTTGAATCCTCCAAGTGGATAATACTGTATCTAACTGAATCTCTAACTCAAGGTCTCCCAATCAATATCGGAGTCCAAATAGACAACTCCCTGATGACCAATAACTCAACAACCAATGACAACTAGTTAACTCAGTGCAACTGAGAGTGAGGTAGGTAGGAAAAGCGCTCCTCCCCATGAAACCATGCATTATCCATGCATTAGTAGATCTAGCCTAGCTGACTGTGAATTAACTGAATGTAACTAGGGGCTAACTAAGACTAACTAATACTAACACCAATTAACTGAATTAGGTTGGTTTCGGGACTCCCAGTGGCTCTTAAAATGTAGGTATTGGTCTAGGAGCCACCCTAACTAATGCATGCACATGCAGTAAGTGGAATTTAACCTCTAGTAGTGTTCCCCACACTTCAATGACTAGAACATGTGTCCCAATTGGGCCAAGTGGACCCAATTGTACTAGTGTACCCAATTAATTAATTTTAAGGTTCCTAAGTTAGGCAATAATAAATCTAATAGAAAGTATGAACAAGGGAGGATTAATAATCCTAACACCCCCCCTAAATCCTAACTTGGACAACTGTGGACCCTGGTAACAAGACCATAGGTCACCCAATATACAATATAATAGACATAATACAAATGAGGTAGGAAAACCTCTTGGGAAAACCCCCTCAAGATAGGAACTAAGAATCAAGCCTTAATGCCCAAAAGAGACCTGAGAAAGGAAAATCTATTTTCAATAAAAGACTTGGTAAAAATATCTGGAATCTGATCATCTGTCGGATAGTAGTGCAGTGTGATGGTTCTGTCATGCACCAGTTCCCAAATGTAGTGCATGTGAACTTCTATGTGCTTTGTCCTCTGCTTCTGAACATGATCACTGGAGATCTTGATTGTACTTTGGTTGTCACAATAAAGATATACTAGGTGAATTCTAAATCCTGAACTCTATCAAGATGCCATGCAACCAAACTTCCTAAATAGGTGCACTCATAGTTCCCCGATACTCTACTTCTATTAAAGAAAGTGCAAGGGTTTCTTGCTTTTTGTTGGTCCAACAAATTGGCCTAGATCCAATCATGAATACAAAACCCGAGGTGGATTTCCTATCATTTCCATCTCCTTCCCAGTCTGAGTCTGTAAATCTTGTGAGATCTAGTTGTGCTCCAGCAGTGTAGTGGATCCCATAATCAATAGTACCCTGCACATAGTGAAAGATCCTATTTTCTTCCTTCCAGTGCAGCTCATGTGGCTCCTGCGTATATCTGGCAGTAGCAATCACAGCATAGGATATGTATGGTCTCGAATAAGTGAGATACAAAAGGATTCCAATGAGTTGTCTATAGAGAGTGTTGTCCACCAAAGGTGTGGAACCACCTTCTTCAAGCCCGATGCCT
Source organism: Pseudotsuga menziesii (assembly GCA_001517045.1). NCBI lineage: Eukaryota > Viridiplantae > Streptophyta > Pinopsida > Pinales > Pinaceae > Pseudotsuga > Pseudotsuga menziesii. The sequence goes on along the minus strand of LPNX011125453.1, from coordinate 126,002 downwards.
GATAAGAAAGGGTAGGGGGTTTCCTTGCAATCCTCCATGTGGAACCTCTTAAGCATGTCTGATGAATACCTGGACTATGAGATCATGATTCCTACTTTAAGTTACTTTAAGACCAATAAACTATCTTCATAGTCTTAAGTCAGTCATAGTGAATTCTTTATTAAGAGCATACTTGATGCTACTCAATCCAGCAACAGAGCTGCTAGTAATGAGAAAGTCATCCACATACAATACAACTAGAAGCAAGAACCCCTCCTTATTCTTCTTCATGTAGACATTGCAATCAGATTTCCACCTTTCAAACTGCTGAGAGATGAGGAAGGCATCAATCTTGGAGTACCATGCCCTTGGGGATTGTTTAAGTCCATACGGTGATTTCCTTAGTTTGCAGACTAAGGAAGGGTCATCAATAAACCCCTCAGGTTGTTTCATATAGATCTCCTCCTACAAATCACCATGGAGGAAGACACTCTTCACATCCATGTGGTGTACTTCCCATTTCTTGGAAGCAACAATGGCCAATACCAGCCTGATGGAGTCCATTCTAGCTATTGGAGTGAATGTCTCATTATAGTCCAAGCCTTGGACCCGAGAATACCATTTTTCCACCAACTAATCCTTGTACTTGGTTGTGGTCCCATCAGCAGCTATTTTGGTTTTATAGATCCATTTGCACTGTACCAGCTTCCTTCCTAGAGGTAAGGGGACAAGTTCTCAGGTCTGGTTATCATGTAGCGAATCAAACTCCTCATCCATGGCTTCCTTCCATCTAGGATCATGGAAATCCTCCCTAAAGGATTGAGGATCTGATCCAAGCATCATAAAACACCTTTCAGCAAGAAGAGGATCTATGTGAGACAGTGCTACACTCTCCTTCTAATACTGGGACCTCATTCTTTTTTTGTCATCTGGATCCCCAGCACCATATCCACCTACTTCTATGAGCTACTTAGCCCATTTAGGCTGCTAGGATGAGGTAGATGCTAGATCTGGATCTAGATCCCTTTGAGTTATAAAATCAATGTTTGGATCATACTGGGATGACTCCTCTTTTGAATCTGAATCAGAAATGTCAGGATTTAAAACTGGAACTGTAATAGGAAGTGAAGGAATGTTTATACCTTCATCAACTTCAAATGGAAGTTGTGATGATGCTAGAACTAAGAATGGCATGAAGTGAGAGAAATAGTATGTCTTGGAGGCATGATCAGCAATCCCTTTCGTTACAATCTCCCTAGTTGATATATTGGTGATCTCTATCGAGTCAGGTCCAAACAATACTTTCTTTGGTGAGCCAGTATGGGTCATCTAATAAACAGATAATAGATTAGCTGCAAGTGAGGGCACATATAGGACATCTTTGAACACACCATGCTTCTCTCTGATGGTTCCCTTCCCTACTGCTAGGATTTTGGAATCATCTACCATGTGAATAGTGGGCCCTTCTTTGACACTGAGAGAGGAGAAGAGATCCTTGGAGGCAACCATGTGCTTGGAGGCTCCAAAATCAATCAAATAGGCTGTATATAGAGGTATTCCTTTCAAATCATGAAATATTTCATGTCCATTATCAAACTGCTTTTCTCTTTGAGGTTTATGCTTCTTGAGAAGAGTGGACATTTCATCAATTTCCTTCCTCATACAATGATCTTCAAGGTGATACCCTTTTTCATAGTAGGGGAATAATGTTTTCCCAAATTTCTTCTTCTTAGATTCAAAGGCCCTTCCAGAAGCTTGTTGATTTTGTTTAGTCTTTGAATCAACTACCTTTGGCTCCTTCTTCTTTGATTTCCCCTTTTCTTGCACTTTGTAAGAGTCAGTCACAAAGAGATCTTGATCTTTGGAGGTCTAAATGACTCCCATTTGAATCAATTTGTTTCTCTCTTTGATTAAGGATTTGGAAAATGAATATAAAGAAGGAAGTTTCCAATCAGGAAAGCTTTCCCACTTGGAATGAAACATAGAGACATAGATAGAGTACTCAGGACCTATTTTGTTGAGTATGGAAAGGACATTATGCTCATCATTTTGCTCTATCCCGCACTATCTGCATTGTAGCACTAGAGACTTGAATTTGGAGAATAATCGTTCAATAGTCTCGAAACTGTTGGGATGTAAAGATACCAAATAATTATCCATAATGTGTCCCTAAAGCTCATCTTGTTTGCTAAACAAACTATCGATCTTATCCCAAGCTTCTTTGGGATTCCTCAATCCTTCTAGATGAAAGAGGAGATCTCTGGAAATATAAGTACATAAGTACTTGAATTCTTCATAGAAATGGTTTAGGAACTTGTTCCACTCTACTTGCTGATGAGGATCATCCTCACATCCATGTATGATCCTGTGGTATCCATGCTTGTGTAAGGCCAGTTGCATATCAATCCTCCAAGCAAGGTAATTGGAAGTTGTGAGGATCTGTGGTTCAAGAGTTTGAGAACTCATAATTGCTCCGGTTGGAAGACTGCAAATACTTCTCTCAAGCTACATAGCACCTGTCAATTTCATTGCAAATAACACTAAAACATAAGAACTGTTAGAATCATTCTTTTCCTCTCGGCATGAATATGTTTTCGGGGTTTGTCACACCCTCTCCGCTGCTCTGAATGAATCCAGATCTAGAAAATTTTCATAGGGGACTTTTGTGGAAAGCCAGCTGCTTCTGATGTTCGATGGGGAGAAACAAGCATGAAACCTTCCTAAGAAGGCTTTGATACCATGTTAGAATTTTAATTCCATTTAGATATTCAGGCAGAGAGTTTTGATAATGTTGTAGCAATTGAATGTAGAATGAAAATACAAATCCAACAAGACAAACCACACAGAAAATGGACAAGTATTGCTCAGGAATTTACAGTATATTCATCATCATAATATTCGGTGTTACAATGTAGTTTACATAGGTAGAATTTGAATGCATGAGTAATGAATTCGAATCCTCCAAGTGGATAAGACTATATCTAACTGAATCTCTAACTCAAGGTCTCCCATTCAATATCGGAATAGAAATAGACAACTCCCTGATGACCAATAACTCAACAACCAGTGACAACTAGTTAAATCAGTGCAACTTAGAGTGAGGTAGGTAGGAAAAGCGCTCCTCCCCATGCAACCATGCATTAGTAGTGCTAGCATAACTGGCTGTGAAGTAACTGAATGTAACTAGGGGGCTAACTAAGACTAACTAATACTAACACTAATTAACTGAAGTAGGTTGGTGTCGGGACTCGCAGTGGCTCCTAAAATGTAGGGATTGGTCTAAGAGGTGCCCTAAATGATGCATGCACATGCAATAAGTGATAGTTAACCTCTAGTAGTGTTCCCCACACTTCAATGACTGGTACATGTGTCCCAATTGGGCCATGTGAACCCAATTGTACTAGTGGACCCAATTAATTAATTTTAAGGTTACTAAGTTATGCAATAATTAATCTAATAGAAAGTATGAATAAGGGAGGATTAATAATCCTAATAGGGATGTCCACATCAGTCACCCTAGTCCTCATTGTGGATGCCTTAGCTCTATTTGTCAACCTCCCCTCCTACTCTATGGCTAGTGCATCTACTCTAGCCGAAGTTCTCGTGGGCCTCTTCTTCTGTGTAGGTGACTTGGGTCAACTGGCCCCCCTCTTCTTCTGCGTAATTGGTGACGAGCCCACCAGCATACTTGCCACCTCCTCCTCAATTGGCATGCCAATAACTGGTGAACCCCTGACACTCCCACTTTAAATGTCTTGCGATATTGTTGCACATCGTATAACTTACAACTGCTCAACAATGCTCTACTATCACTCTCTACGCACTATACTCGATGCTGCTCTACTCACTCAATAAACACGATGATTCCTTCAAGATACACCCCACTAATTATAATAGCATGTGATCACATGTGTGATAGATTTTGTAATCATCACGACCAAATATTCCATTCATCACCCAAATCCACCGTAGATCCACTCAATCCAATGGTCGGATTCGCCATAAATGCACATCTCGTCCATCGACACCGCCACCTAACTTGATTAATTGTTGCATTTACTACCTGATTTGAATCTATCATGTCCCTGCAGACATCACTATATTGCTTCCTAACTGTGACCATGACACTTCTTCTTGCGCTACCACTTGCTTCTAGTGCACCAACCTCCTCATTACCACTACATGAAACAAAACATTTTATTTTTACTACGCAATGTCTCAAGCATCATGTTGCACTTGGCCCTCTCTGTAGGGATTGAGATGGATTCCATTCACTAACATAGGCAACATCGCACTATTTTGATGTTGCAACTATAGCACGCCTCACTCGGTAATGAAATTGATTACATAAGGACCCAACCAATACACTTGCAACTTACCTAGATGTTTCGCAAACTTACTGTCATATAGTAGCACCAAGTCACCTTATTGAAAGTGCTTGTTCTTGATGTGTTGATCATGCCATGATTTTTGTCGATCCTTCTCAACACACTAATGAAATCCTATGACAAACTGATCTTATTCTAGATGTACCAACTAAGCGAGTCTCTCTTCCAATGCTCCTTCGTCGTCCATCCCTGTTGCTACTATGATGCACAAAATTGGAACAATATATTCCATTGGAATCACTACTTCCTTCCCATACACCAACTTATATGGTTTCTTCCCTGTCAACATTTTGCAAGTAGTGCGATAATCCCATAAGATCATTGGAATATTCAAATCCCAATCATCACAATTTGCATTACAAACCTTTGTGCCCACATGATCCAAGACCTTATTGATTGCTTTGATTGTCCCATTAGCTTGTGGATGATAAGGGGTGCTCTTCTTGTGTTGAATCTAGAACTCCTCTATCAACGCACTGATTATGCAATTGATGAAGTGACTTCCCTGATCGCTCATCAATATCTTTGGACAAACAAAGCAAGTGACAACATTGTCAAATAGAAATCTTGTTGTAGTCGCAGTAGTGCAATCTACTACTGGTGCGGATTTTGCCCACGGTCTCAAATAATCTATCATTGTGATGATATATCTCGCATCGTTTCTTTTAAAATAATCTCTCACCAGTGATGATATATCTTACACCATCTCAAATAATATATCATTGTGAGATTTGGCCACCATATTCTTGCGCGGAGTACCTTCCTGGAAGTTGTGCATCCTCCATAATGTCCAACTAGAACTCCCGCATGTGCTTCAACCAATACTCTTTCTTGCTCATGCGGTAGGACACATCAACGTAAGATCTCATCAGGTCCCATCTTATGGATCTCTTCGATAATCAATTGAAAATCCATGACCCAAACAACCAACTGCTTCTTTTGATCTGTGGTGAATCCCTTTGGTGCCAGTCCTATCGCTAAAAATAGAACTATTTTCTCATAATAGTCATCAACCATTCCAATGCTGAATAGTTTCACATTGGGTAGTCCGTCCTCGATGTTTGTCGGCTCTTCACCTGTCTCAATTCATGAAAAATGGGTAGGTCCTAAATTCAAGTGACTTGACTTCGTGATGATTTCAAAATCAAACTCTTAGAAAAGAAGTAGCGAACAACATATCTTCCCGCCCAACACAGGCTTATTCGCCAGGTATTTCAACATGGAATGATCAATGAACATCTTGAAATGTCTTCCCAATAGATAATTTTGAAATGTATGTAATGTGTAGACCATCTCCAACCCTTCTCTTTCAATCATGGTATAATGTTTCTCTATATATGACAATTTTCGACTTGAAAAACATATCGGATGATCAATCTCCCCTTTGTCTGGTTGCGTCAACACTACTCCTAACATGATTGCTTACACATCAACATGGACATGGAATTCCTTCGTCAAATCTGGAAAAACCAATATTGGTGTTGTGGCCATCTTTGTCTTTAAAGTGTCAAAACTTCCCTGACACTCATGACTCCATTCGAATTACACATCCTTCTTCCAAACAACTTCTCCATAGGTGATCAGATTGGTGCATATCCTCTAATGAACTTGTGATATTATCCTATATAGTTTCTTCTCATTTGTAGGTGGAAAAAATTTAACAATAAGCACAATCTTAGCTGGATCAACCAGCATTCCTTTCTTATAGACAATGTGCCCTAACAACATCCCAAACGGCACATAAAATATGCATTTCTTTGAATTTAGCACAATCTGCTATTGTTGGTAGCGCTCCAACATCAGCTGCAAATTCACAAGATGATACTTTACCAACCCATACACCGTCCAATCATCCATGTATACCACCAAAAACTTATGAATAAATTCCTTGAACATAACAAATACTGTAGAATGGATTTCTCCTTGCTACAGGGGCAGGAATGGCTCCCTTCTGTCTATAGGATAGAAGGGTAGGTTCCTGGTTGTGGAAAAACTGCAAACAAAAACGAAATGTAAATAACAGTAATGAAAACAAAGATGGAAGAGAAATATGGAGAACCCCTCTGCAAACAAAGGTTAGGGTTCCACTTCCAATAAGCTGCAAACAATCATTAAGCTACAGTAAACTTAAATACCTGTAAAACAAGTTAGGAAATAAACCTGCAAATGAAACCATGGATTAGAAAACAAAGAAAAAACTAAGCAAATACAACAAAGAACAAGCTATAACTTCTCTTTGGGTGGAATAGGCCACCATGCCCTAGCTTGAAGAAGCACCTCTCTTGGATGGGGTAGCTATGGCTCAATGGAGATGGAGGAGAGGGAGTGTGGGTGGCTTGAGAGACAAAGGGTCTCAAGGCATCCACGGGCAGCATAACAACATGCAAGGGAGAAGTGTTTTGAGAGTGCCCCCCCACCCTCCTTTTATAGATTTTTTGGGGTTTTAGGGTTTTAGGCCCTTGGTTCGGGCTTTAGCCCCTTTTTTGGGCTTTTAGCCCCTTTCACCCGAATTTTAGATCCTTTTAGGGTTTTAGCCCCTTTTTGGGGGCTTTAGGTCCTAGGAGAGTATTTTAGGCTCCTTTTTGGGGGTTTTAAGCCCTTTTCTTCATCCTTAAGCATTTTTGAGTGTGTGGGGGTCTAATGGAGGGTTGTGAAGTGGTGTAGGTCATGGAGAGCCTAGTGAGGGATTTTTTGGGTTAACAGATTGCCCCCTAATGTGTGAGGGCAGGAGCTCATCGTATTCCCGATGAACATCATAGTATTTGTTGTGGTGAGGTGGTGCTTCCGGGGCTGGGGCATGGTGGCTTTTGGTTTTTGTATTAATATGGTTCCCATCAATGGGTCAGATACAAATAATGTGTGACATGTATATGGACGAGGGAGGCATCCCCATGCTTGTGACAATGTCAAAAGAATAATTTGATCTATGCTCTAAAATACAAGAGCCAATCATATACAACTGATGATACAATAATGGTTGCCTCAATGTGAGGCTGAATACAATACTGATCTGGTACATTGGACCCATGGCATTCTCGTGGAATGCTATATCTTCATGACCGATGGTCTACTGGATCTGGAATGGTACATAGCTGTATGGACTCGCTGATTGAGAGTCGGAGTCTCTATGGTACAAGTATGTGCATCAATCATAAATCTATATAGATGCACTGCTGGGGCTTCTGAACACTGTGTCCAACGCAACCCAGAAATCACAAGGGACATAACCTGTTTAGGTCCCTCCAGTAGAGTCATCAATGTGCTAGAGTTAGGTGATATCTAGGGTCTTTGACCAAGTATTGTGCAGACCAAACCCTGTATGAATTTCAACTGTGCAATGATGTAGTTGGAGTTGAGCACATGAGAAACAACCATCCTGAGAGGCACTAAAGACTCCTCTCAAGTGGTCCAAGGAACTCATCAATGAGGTTAATGAAACCAGGATACAGGGACCTTTGGGTCTATCCTCTGGAATATATGTGTTGCCATCAACAAAGGGAGACCTGCCCCTAGTCAAGGCAATGATGTTTCCTTGACCAGGAGCGCGAGGGAGATAATTGGAAGGTGTGAAGCAATCTGCGGACTGACTCACTGAATGGGAAGGGGGGGGGAAGGGAAATATTTGAATAGGGGCAGGGGGAGGGAGACTCAAACTTCCTTTGTTCAGAATATGACAGCAGGGCGGACCAGGCAACAAATGAAACTGACTCATGGGAATGGGATCATAGCTGTAATACCGGGAATGTCACTGTAGATGGGAAATACTTGGAGGAGGTGGACACTTTTGATATTGATGGGATCCAAGGAAGACAAATTGCAGAGTACTCTGAACAAAGGTGACCCAAAGGGGGAATGCTGCCAAACTATTTTTTGTGGGGTGGTGTCTAGGGACACCGTTATTGTACGATCTCGTGGATTTTTGGCAAGCCCGAGAAAGTAAATGCTCGATGGTGCTTTCAATTTTAGAGAGTCTGAAAGCATGAAGAAGACTCCATTGGGGGCTCTTTTTCATTGGTAGTCTCATGTGCCCGAAAAAGGATAAAAGTATACATAGGAGAGCTCGCCCATCCTGTAGGGGATGAGAGACTTCTTTACCGTTGGTAGTCCAATCAGGCTGAAAAAGGTTAAACCTATACTGACTGGACGGTCATTCAGATACTTTTACGAGCATGAAAGAAACCAAGTTTTCTCGATAATATTTTCTTGATGAGAATGCTGGAAAAGAGCTTAACGACAACCCGTGGTGAGATTTTTCGTAAAGTGCGGCCCCTCTTGCCGAGAAAGCATAAAAGTATGCATAGGGGAACGGTCTTGGCTTGAGTGTGCCAAGGAAGTACTTTTCAATTGATGGTCTACATGGTCTACAAAAGGAGATAAATGAGAAAATGTAGACACCCTTTCCTATACTTTAGCGAGCAGGAAAGGAAGCAGCTGCACTCAGCTATCTTTTCATTTTTTTAAGGAGTCAGAAAAGATCTTAAATGAAACTCCAATGTGGTCAACCGATTGCAGTGGCACAGACGGTGCCCCATGTTGGGACAGTGGACAGAGGTCCAAAGGTCATCCACGTAGTATGGATGGAGCAGAAGGCTCTCAAACATACCAATACATGAGCGGGATAGATTGCGGCAGAGGCTCACGAGTTAGTGCGGCAAAGGCATGCAAACCAAGGTGGCTCTCAAACAGAGGTTAGGAAAGCGTGTGTGTGTGTTGTGGTGGATGAACTTGACTACATGCGATTTGAGTGCATGTCCGGGGCACTTATATGCCAAATACATGCAAGAAAAATAAATCATTTTGTGGACAATGGTCCAGAAGTTCGCATAAGGTGTGGTGGATGGAAGAGAAAACTATGCGTTAAAATACAAAAAAGTAAAAAAATAGCATTCCTTAACGGGAAGTGGCCCGATAACTCGCATGAGTAGCAACCAGGAAGTGTGATACAAGTACAGGTCTATAGACACTCGCATCGCCATGTCATGGCTCGTAAATCTAGGTGACTTGTGGGAAATGGTCCCAAAAATAATTTATTAAACATGAGACGATAGTCTCATAAGAAGATAGAAATTTTAGCCCGGAGGAGTGAGAGGTGTCTTGAACAGGTTCCGGGTGACTTTGGATTAGCAGCTAATGGTGCTGCCCCTAAATGGGGGGGTTTCTGATTTGCGGTAAAAACATTGCAAAACAAAAAGGGAGAAAACTATGATATAAAGGACTCATAGTGGTGTTATTAGGCATAGGCTCTCTTGAGGTGGAGCCTATTGCATGGCTTCTTCAAGAGTCGACCATCTGAGTTAGCGAAGAGGTATGCCCTCTTGCCAAGACGAAGGTCATTGGCAAGGAGGGATGATAAAATCTAGTCTTTTATGGGAAGAACCAATTCCACACTATGGTTTAAAGGGAATGGGGTAGAACCAAAGGTGGTGTTACATATATCTTTGTCATCGCATAAGTGGCGTCGGGGTAGATCAGGTGGATCTTCCACGGCCGATGAGACAGAAGGGAAACTGGTGCTAGAGATCATGTAAATGGTATTGGTTGTGGTTTTGGTGGCCTTGCCCCCAGTCTCTGTTGGAGGAAGAGGGGTAGGCCTGGAGACAAGAGGAGTCTTTGATGGACCTGGAGGTAGGTGCAACATCATCTCAATTGGATGGACATGAGTCAACACATCTTGGGGCCTCAGAGGTATTGTAGGTGGTTCAAGGTACCACACAGGATCTCCCAGTGTGAAATCCTATAGATTGCGGGTTGCCAAGACTGACTCACTCACGTTCCTAGATGGTAGGAAAAGGAAAAGGAAAAGAAAAAGAAAAAGGATCATGTTGATCGAGAATGAACCCCATTGTTTCCCTGGTAACTGAGGTTTAGGTTGTGACTGAGGTTGCGGCTACGAATGGAGCTGCGGTTGTGGAAATAATGGAAGAGATAGGTCTGATGGACCGTTGCTGGTGGTGGAGACAATAGGGTCAGTTGAACTGGACATCATGTAAATGGACACGGTGTTCGAAGAAGGAGGTGGGGGGTGAACTTCTTCGATCAAGGTGATTTTAGACTCAAGAGAATGTTGACGGAGGTCAGCTAGAGCCATTCAAAATTTGGGAAAGTCTTGACAATGGTGAGAATAATGGGCATACAAGCCGCAAAGGGCGCAAGCATGGTTTGTTCTTAATTCCTTGTTTCTGACTATTTGCGCGGTTGGGAGTTCAACCATGGGGATGTTTTTGTTTGGATCCATGGAATCCAAATGGGCATGGATCATTTGGATTTTAGGGAAATTCTGGGTTGGGTGGCCCTGTTTCTCACAAACGGCGCAAGGCGGGACTTGTTGCGGCTCTACGGTAGGTTTTGCATTCTTTCCTTTGGCCCTTTTTGGGTGGGGCGGTGCGGGTGCGGGTACGGCGGTTGGATTTTGCGGGCTAGGTGGAGGGTGGGAATCGACCGCAATGGGTTGCACCAAGGTTAAAAAAACCTGGGGCATTGGTGGTTGATCTGGTGGATCAAGATACCACACCAGAATTCCCAATGTAAAGTTGGGTAGGCTTAAGGTGGCCATTATCGGATTGCTCATGACACTAGGTGGGGGAAAGAGGAAGGGAATTGTATGGACTAGAGATGAGCCCAGGTAACTCCCTGCTGGTTTCATGTGGGGATGCAGTTGTGGTTGCGGCTACACGTAATGCTGCTGCTGCGGGTGATGTTGCGGCTGCGACAATGTTGTGGTTGTGTTTGGGGCTACGGTTGCAATGGTTGTTTGGGTGCAGTGGTACTAGATGAGACCATGCACAAGTATGCAGTCTCATTTTGTGTCAAAGGTGGTGACACAAAGGGGAAAGGAGCCATCATGGTGGGATCAACAAACAACCCAGGGCCCACATTCAACAATGGGTAAGCTGGTGTGTTTTCAACCATGGTGTTGATTGCAAGGATGACATTAGCATGTGTAGGTGTCCCTTGTGGCTCAATAGTTGTGATGGTTGGGATAACGTTGGCGGGTTTTGTTAACCCTTGCGGATCATGATAAGTGAGTTGATCAACCATCATAATCTTCCCTTCATGTGGGATCATCATGAGACGGAAGACAGTTGATGTCACTACTCTCATGGCATACATATAACTCTTTCTAAGGAGAAGGTTATAGTCCAATTGAGCATTGACAACCTCTATGTCGATCAGCACTGTCTTCCCGGTTAATGTGATGGGGACATGGGGGAGGATTCCTTGGCTTTAGTGGGATGTCCATCATAAGCCCACGGAGTTGTGGCGAACGGTTGCAGAATTGGTGATCCAAGTTTCTGCCAAACCAAGGTAGACATAACGCATGTGGATGCCCCCTCATCTACTATGCACCAGTGCATAGCCAAATTCCATATGGACACCAATATTTGAAAGGCAATGGTCGATGGCATGTGTGGTTCTTCATTCTCCGTGTCGAATGTGATCAAGTTGGAGTCAGAGGGGTATACTACCCCAAGGGCAGCTAGTAATGCTTTCCACTGTGTTGGGAACATTTTAAGTACCTCAAGAGTAGACATGGCGGTTGGCGTTTGCGCCAAATCATCCACAATGTTATAGCTGACTGCAGCTCTAGGTGTGGCGTTATTGGAAATTCGGCATATGGGGGGGTGAGGGAAAGGGGGTAATTGAAGAGGTGCATTGACCAACTTGGACATAGATTCCATTGATGTGTCAGCGGGTTTGGTGGTGGTACCATACTGATTCTGTCTATTTTGTAATTTGACCTCTTCAGTCATCATGGCTAGCAGGTGGTGAACACCTGTTTCGGCCGTGGGAGGTGCCCCTGGAGCATTGCGATTGGGTTGGGGAGGGGGTGCGGTTGCCACCAGCTCTTGGACCGATAGTGGGTTTTGAAGCACCATAGGAGGAGGTCCTTGTGGTGCTGGGTTGGGTTGGTCTCGATTTGTAGTGTTGGTGGCCTATTGAACTTCGTTTTGAATGGCCTGCTTAGCTCAATCCATGAGGGGACACTTGAATGTGTAGTGCCCATAAACATCGCAGAGTGTGCATGGTTGGTTTGTGCACAATGGGGCATTGCGTCTTGGTGCGTTTGGTCGTGGGGGGTTTTGAGCTGGCCAGTTTGCCATGGCATTATTGGGAGGGTTCAGTTGTTGACCACCTCTCTACGGTTGGTTATTGCCTTGGTTCCGGGGTCGATTATTTTTAGATTTCCCTTGTTGGTTGTTGGGGGCAGGCTGGTTGGGACAGTTTTGTTGTGTGAACACTTGTCCCAACGAAGCAGGTGGAGCGGGGGTGGGGGCTTGAACTATTTTCACTGGTGATGCATAGTATATTTATGGGGGTGGCAGTGCCAAAAATGTGGGCATTTTCCCTACATACTACTGTGTTGGCCAAGCCATGACCTGAGCCTATTGCGGTGGCATAGGATGTGCACAGGAAGTTGTTGCTCCGGACTGGGACATCATTCTAGCATAGTCCAGAGCTTGGTTTTGGTAAGCAACATTAGCAGTGTTGCTTGGTTGTGATGGAACTGCAGGTGGGGTGGGTCGATGTTGTGGCTGTTGGGAGACCAATCCTATGATGCCATCTGCAACATGGGATGCCCCCGGTGCATCGTGGTAGGAGGTGCCTGCGTGGGGAGCGTCTGGATGACGGTATACAGGTATCCATACTGAGCATAGATGAGGTCAAACTATTGAGCTTTTAGTATGGCCTCTTCTTTGGATTGGGGATGTTTGGATGCGACGTCCTTTGCTATGGGTGGGAGCAAGGTATTAAGGAACTGTTGCAGCTGCAACTATTTTCCCCAAAAAAAAAACAAATTTTGGCCCCCCTCATGATTTTAATGTTGCTTTGAATCGTTTGGATCCATGAATTTTGGGTCATGCTTTAATTTCGGACCATCTTGAAGTTTAACTCTCATCCTGTTTTCAAAGGTGTCTTATGTTTATAATGACTGTGGGTCACGGATTTTGGTTTCTGTTTTATTTGCTACTTGAAGACGAATCAGACCATTTGTTCTTCGTAAAACCGTTGTTTCAAAGGTAAAACAGTTTTAACTGTTGCTAAATTTTAAGTTTTTCAAACATTTAGCATGCTTATTGATCGAAGGCTGTTGTCTGTCCGTCTTCCATCGTTGCAACTCCCAAAGCAGCTAAGCACCCAAAATGTAAGTGCTCTTCCCACCGAGGTGTGTCGGCTTTTGGTCATGTGTCTGTAGCCTTTTTCTTTTCCGCCGTTGCGACCGTGCAAAGCCCTTGGCTCTTGATGTCGATGTCTTTCCGATTTCCGACTGGAATTTTTCCCACCTGCAACTTAGGTCATAACTCTTCAGAATCCGATAGGCCTAAGTGTTTTCGCAGTGCTCGTCGCCTGTTAAGACCCTCTTATGCAGCTGTGAATGAGTCTATCCTGCCGATGTTAGCATTCTAATCCGCCGATGAGTTTTTTGTTTTTCATCATTGGTGAGTCTTTCAAGCCCATGTATGAATGAGATAGTGGTGCTAACACTTGTCAAGGTCCTCATAGCAGTAATGCAGTACATGGCCTCTCTTGACACTTAGCTGTTTTAGTTGATATAATTTGACGTTATTTAGAATGCAGTCCCAACGAATGATGCACGTCGTTTAATTGCAGGTGGACTCAAGAGACTGGTTAGACTATCGTGGCGCGAAGGGAGCTAGGAATTTTTGGCAAAGGTCGAACCGAAACCAACAGGATCGCAAGGAGGGAAAGAAAAGTAGAAGGCAAAATCAATAGCAACAAAGGCGTAGACCTGAAAGGTCTGTCAGTTACTCAGCGAATCATGAGTGCGCACAGAAAAGATAAAAAATAGGGATATGAAACATTGTGAGGGACTAAAAGGTCACGTGTTTGAGGGCAGCCCAAGCGATCAACTATTTTAGTTTAAATATTTGAAAGTGAGAACTTACATGGGCTTTTTCCCCTAGAGAAAACTTGTAAACTATCGCTTGTAAGAGGAACTATTTCGTTTTACAACCAGAAATTGCAAATTTTACCTGTTGGAGAAAGTGCTATGTGGAATGTCTCAATGTGATTAAATGAACGATGTTGAATGAGAACTATTTCATTTTCGACTGTGTTTCATTAACTGTGAGGATGTTCTAACTTTCTGAACCTATGTTCTTGTCTGAATGTTCTCTAGTGCATTCTGTGATGTTTTTCCACTATGAGTAATGGGACTTTTTAACTATTGATGAGTTATCTTATCATGTATACTTTTATTCATGTTTATATGTCTTGGTCATAAGAACAACTATCTGTGATTTTCCATAACACGTGGACAGTGTTGTATTACTCATGAATTAATATCTAGCTCTCTAGAGATAGTTTAGTTAGTAATTTATCTTCTGAAATGTATGTGATTTAGATGCCTGCAAGTTCTAAGACGAGAGGTAAGAACCTGCGCATCACTTTGTGAATACTCCCGGCATTCTTTATCAAATATGCATTTAGGTAGGCACTTGCATATCATACTTTAAATCAAAAAATACAAAAATACATGCGGTGGACCGGGCCGCAACTGGTAAAACCTTTTGTTATTTGACCTACGGTAGCCAGACCGCAAACCGGACAGATTCCCTACACCAAATAGTCACGGGCTAATTGGGAACGTTTTTTGGGGAGAATCCCTTACTGTTGTTGCCTACTATTTTCTATGCCTCAACAGGAACCAATCCAAGAAGATTCTGTCACCAAGTTGGATTTTGAAAAGGCTACGGCGTCGTCACCACTCATGGATATGGTCAGTTATATGAGTGGCAATGTTTTGAAGGAAGGATAACAAGATCTCCACCCCCTCATCATATCTGAGGGGGAGTTGGAAATACTGTAGGAACATGAAGGCTAGGGAGTTGAAATCAGGGTACTTGGCTTGTGGCAGCTCAATGTACCATTTGGTCGCAGCACCTGTAAGGGTGCATTGAAATATCCTCAGCCTGATGGAATCATCTATGATGTTGTTGGATGAGCACCATAGATGGAATGTCATAATATGGTTTTGGGGACATTCCCCTGCCTTGCCTTCAAACTTGGGGATGTTTGATGGCAGCTTAGTTGGCATCGGTGGCCAGAAAGCTTGGTGGAGGATGGGGTCGTTTGTTAACCGAGCCAAATTAGGCAGGTTAAGATTATCCATGAATGGTAAATTTGACCCCAGGTTGATGTGGGATGGAGCTGCAATGGTGGTGGGATTTGCAGGTGCATAATGCATCTGCACAGCTGGGGGCACTTGCGGTGGCACCATTGTGGATGGGCCAATGCCCCCAAGTGTTGTGGAGGGAATAGTATGGGTGGCTGGGACATTGCACCCATGTATGATAGTAGGGGAAATGTAAGTGGATGGTCCACTCCCCCCCTGTGTGGTAGGAGGGGAAGTGTGTGTGGAAGGGCCACTGCCCCCATGTGTTGCAAGTGGGCCAGCTTGGCTGGTCACTATAGGTGGTGGCAGCTGATTGATGACAGTTTGCATGACTGTGCTTGGGCCACCTGCAGGGTTATTGGTGATAGGTTGTGGTGTGGAAATGGGTCCACTTGCTATGGTTATGCCAAAAAATGGATCCGGGTTGGCACCAACCATGGGGCTTGATGGTGCAGTATGGAGGTCTGGTTCAGACTGATATGGGTCTAAATTTGAATCAGAGCCTGTGTGGCCTTATGATGGTGTGGGAGATTGCTAAGAATGGTTTTGATGGTGCCAGTTGAGTGTTACGAATTCTGGAGGTTCACCTCTTAGGCGTGAGGAAGATCGTGAGGGATCAATTGTGTTAAATTTTTATCAAACTGATGGGAATGATGTTTGGACCCCAGTTTTAGTGGCTTCCTATTGGCTGTAGGTGGTCACTCAGCCACCAAGACTACCAGAAGAGAGCGCTTGGATTTTTCCTTACAGGTGTCTCTACTCAATCGAAAGAGGTCATTGCCCGTTTCGCTTGGCAATTCCTCTCAACGGCCAGCTACTTTGGGGTTCCTGTGGTACTCCTCATAATGAGTTTCTGGGTAGATCCCAAGTACTTTCCACAGTTGAAGCAGTCAGGGACTTATGTCCTCAAATACTATAGATTGTTTGAACTTAATGTAAATTGATAAATTTTAAGGCTCTCTCAGCGTCATGAACTGAGTTGGGTTGATTACTTGGTATGGTGTATTTGTTTTTCTATCTTTCTGGTATTTGGTAGCTGCAAATGGTTTATGACTTCATCATATTGTGGTGGAGTTCATGTCATTATGTATGCAAGCATTGAGTAATCAGAAATTTGTAAACAATTACAGTTTTTAACCCTGAATGTTTATGGCCTAACTAGATGACTACCTCACACTAATATTCCTCTTCAACCAAGAGAAGGTGTTGGGATCTCAACACAATGGGACTAATCCCATCCGTAGATCCACAGGTCACCTCCCAAATGCAAGGTTGGTCAACAGGGAGGACGCTTGGCGTTGTGAGAAACCCTCCTTCTCTACCCCCTCTACATTCCAGGTCATCCGGTTTTAATGGTTTAGAAAAATATTCAATGAAGGGCCTAGGTCTATACGACCTTGCCCTTAGTCGTATCCCAGAATACCCCGGAGGATGATGACTAGGTAGACAAGGAAGGGTAAGAAATAGAGTTAGTTTTAGGTTGATTTTAGTTAAGATATATTCATTTAATTAAGCCATTAAAATTTACTTTGAATTTACACTTTGTTTGTGGATGCAATTACATGAAATTAAAACAACAACTGAAATTAAACTAATATGTTGGACAGAGGCAGTTGAGCTGCACTGACAGTCCCTATTAAACTAAAATTTAACCCCTATTAAACTGAAATTGAACCTCTGATTGACAGACCACACATTTCTGAGCAAATTTAGCAAGGGGGTCGCAAAATTTTTTCAGAAACAGGTGAGGGGGTCGTACAGATTTCATAGATAGTCGTGGTCTATGTTTCTAAGTGAAGTCACACCTTTTGGGAGATTAAGTGCACCCTGGACATGCCTGTTAGGCCATTAAGTGCGCCCTCATCTCCTGTTTAGGCTCGATAAGTGTGACTTGCCCCAGATTTGGGGTTTTTCTGATCCTGAGTCAGATCCGGCCGACAATAACCTGTACTGTGGCCAAACTGACTCGAATTTTCCTAGAAGAGGCTTCGGCAACACTAATAACTGGAAATAAACTAGACCTAAACTAAATTTGACATGAAATTCTAAAAACTATGGCAACACTTGAAAAACTTGAAATTTTAAAAATTTTGACCAGGGATCCTGTGGGATCGACCTGGTATGGTCGCCAGTTCTGTAGAAGGGATTTCTCCTTGCTATAGGGGTAGGAATGTCTCCCTTCTATCTATAGGACAAAAGGGTAGGTTCCTACATGTGGAAAAACTAAAAATAAAAATGGAATGTAAAGAACAGTAATGAAAACAAAGATAGAAGAGAAATATGGAGAACCTTTCTGCAAACAAAGGTTAGGGTTCCGCTTCCAATAACCTGCAAACAATCATTAAGCTACATTAAACCAAAATACCTACAAAACAAGTTAGGAAATAAACCTGCAAATGAAACCATGGATTATAAAGCAAAGAAAAAACTAAGCAAATACAACAAAGAGAAAGCTATACCTTCTCTTTGGGTGGAATGGGCCACCATGACCTAGCTTGAAGAAGCACCTCTCTTGGATGGGGGAGGTATGGCTCAATGGAGATGGAGGAGAGGGAGTGTGGGTGGTTTGAGAGACAAAGGGTCTCAAGGCATCCACAGGTAGCATAACAGTATGCAAGGGAGAAGTGTTTTGAGAGTGACCCCCCACCCTCCTTTTATAGATTTTTTTGGGGTTTTAGGTTTTTAAGCCCTTGGTCTGGGCTTTAGCCCCTTTTTGGGGATTTTAGCCCCTTCCACCCTAATTTTAGCATTTTTTAGGGTTTTAGCCCCTTTTTGGGGGCTTTAGCTTCTAGGAAAGTATTTTAGGCTCCTTTTTGGGGTTTTTAAGCCCTTTTCTTCATCCTTAAGCATTTTTTAGGGTGTGGGGGTCTAATGGAGGGTCATGAAGTGGTGTCCTTGGGTGGTGTAGGTCATGGAGAGCTTAGTGAGGGATTTTTTGGGTTAACAAATATGATCCTGGATAATATCGCAGGTGCATTCTTGAGTCCAAATGGCATCAACATATACTGAAAGCATCCCCATTCAGTCACAAAGTTTGTCTTATGTCAATCCTCCTTTGCAATCTTGATCTGGAGATAGTCGGAAAATCCATCCATGAATGAATAGATCTCTTGGCCTCCTACTCCTTCCAACACTTCATCGGTAAATGACTTGAGGAACAGATCACGAAGACATGCATCGTTAAGCTTCCTAAGATCAACATAGATTTGAACCTTTCATGTCTTCTTATATTACACAACCATAGGACTTCTCCACTTCGATCCTTCAACTGGTTCTTTGATTCCTACATCCAACATTTTGTCGAGCTCAACCTTTATTCTTTCCTTGTATCGCAGATTCAAGCGATACAAAGGTTGCTTCATAGGCTTTGCATCTGGCTTCAGTGGGACTCTAATTTCTCCCAAATCTCCTAATATCCCTTTCATTTCCAAAAATTTGGTCAAGAACAAGTCTTGAAATTCATGCAACAGATTGATGATCTTTGCCATAGTTTCTTCATCCCAATAGTCTCCAATATTTGCAAACTTCGGTTTCCCCTCTGTTCCAATGTTTACCTTTTGAATCTTCAATGGTTGATTAATTTCATCTATCCGCATCTCAAGTGCCAGGATATTTTGACTTCCTTCATATTTTGGAATATACATGTTCCTTGGGTCATCTCCATCATCAGGCCCTCTTGTCACATTGTAACACTCCATCATCGACTGTATCATTGTTGATGTATTTGTAACTTAGGAAGATATTTTGATGTATATTATCATTGTATGTTATTGTACCCCCATTGGGGATGTGTGTTACCCCTTTATGGGATGTCTAAATTGTGTCTAGACATTTAGGTACAACCTCCATTGTAATTCGGGGCAATAGTCCCCAGTATAACATCATGTAATATGTAATTGTGGTATCTCTAGGTGAAGTGGGCCCCATGTGATATGACATGTAGGCTCGAGTCTTATATTTGGTTAGTGACTTGAAAGGGTATAAATAGCGAGGCTCTCTCCCTAATTTATACACACCACACACACTCTATAAGGTGTTGGAGAGAGAGAGACATTCATAGGAGGAGAGAAAGATAGTTGTTGAACATTTCTTATTACTGATTTTGATCATCTTACTATTCTGAAGAAGTTTGCAAGGTTTTTCCCTTTATCATTTCCCCGATGAAAATATTTGTGTCTTGTGCATATTTTACATCTTATGCACTTTTTTGTACTTGTTATACTTTTAGATAAATATCCTAGATAATATAATCATATCTTAAGAAAATATAACATGGTATCAAAGCCTCTCTGAAAGAAGGCACTATGCAGCTGCAGGAACTAGGGCTTCCTAGTTGAAGATGTTCTCTCCATAGATCATCAAGTCAGGAGGGATACACTAAATTGCCTCACTAGGATGCATATGTTGGTGGTAGCAGTTTCAGAATCAGAGAAGTTTCACTGTGCCTCTAAAATATAGCTGCAATGGCAACTAATGGACATTAAGATTTCATGCTTGAAAACCCTAGAAGATAGAATTTAGTAATCCTAGAAATTTCTCTATAACGCAAGATTGGAGAAGGATCATAAGCCAAAAAAATTTCAAGTCGAAGATAAATTCATGTTTTACTCTTTGTAAAATGTTCATCCTTAGATTCACTATACTTCAGGAGATATGGTTCCTCCAAATCAAGGTTCCAGCCTCCTCCAGAATACAGTCATAAACATGTGACCTAGGGATATTTTCTATATCTCGAGATAGGAAGGTACAAACTAAATTTCACAAGATATTATAAGTAGGGCATGGAATTTAGTTTCTGTGGTACATTGTTCAAACTCAGAATGTGACATATTGACATGTGGCAGTCCGTACAAGTTTTCTATGTTGAATAGTCCCCAAAATAGTCACCTTGGGAAACTCAGCATAACCAACTTGGAGAATCCATTTATTCTTTAACCTATGGGGTTAGAAATAAGACTTATCAAGATATCACACCGATAAGTTTAATACTTTAAGAATTTGAAACTTCAAAGATACAACAGAATCAATATCATTAATATCTGCATAAGAAATTGGAAAACTAGGGCTTCCTGGTATGGGAGTTTCCCTCCACTATTTTCAGAAAAGGAGTACATTGGACAACTCACATTGAAGAGGCCCATATTTCTATCTAGTGAGAATTTTGAAATTCCAGGTTTTTAAAATTAGGGTTTCTCTAACAAAATCTAGATAAGCTAGCTCCGAAACCAGGACGGACACCTCAAATCGGTATGATCTAAATTTTTTATTTTTACATTTGAGGTTCTCATTTCAAAATGACTAATCACACCAGCTTGGTGAAGATGACAACTTCTAAGTATGGAAGTATAGGACCTCCATGATCCTTGAAGAAATTGACTTGAATCAGTATTTCATTAAGGAAGTTCTAAGAGCTAGAGGGAGATGAGGCTAAGGCTAAATCCAAAAGAATCATTGCAGATTATATTAAAGATCATCTCATCCCTCATGTCTCATCCTTGAATACACCAAAAGAAAATGTTCGATGCTATGATGAAGCAATTGGAGAAAAATAAGAGATTGTTATAACCACCTTGAATGGCCTCCCAATATCATGGGATCCATTCATTCAAGGAATGTGTGCCAGAAGGAAGTGGTTACCTTCAGCAGACACTGGGAAGAGTGCACACAAGAAGAAACTCGACTCATAATAAGAGAAGATCAATCTCTCATGATTCAAAGAAGATCCCTCAAGCAATGAGTAATATGAAGGACTCAATTCTTGAAGAACCTCTTATCCATCTTATCATTTGGATAAGAAATGATGCTATTATGAATGAAGAAGATTATCAATGCGAAGGCTCAAGAAGGATTCTACCCACGAAATAATAAAGATAAGTATTCAATTGTCATTTCATGATAATTTTTGGTTATGCATTTGTTTATATTCATTTGACGTGTTAGGCATGTTTGAGTATTTGCATTTATACTACTAAATTGCACATGATGGGTAAGAAGTTAGTGATGTTGTACAACATTCCATTACTACTTATCTAGATTGAAACCTCTTTGTTTGCATATTAGGGATAGTACACACTTTTAATAACATTAGGGTAGAATGCATCTAGTATTTATTGTGTGTATACATGATATGGATGAATGTTGTAGAATTGGATAAAATAGTCGCATGGCTATGTGACATATATTTGTCACTATTAATATGTTTTGGAAATTATGATATGTTTCTAATCATGCAAATGAAATTGACTTGTAGATCATTCCAAAGAAAAGTAACGACAGTTAAAAAGAGGAACCTAAAGCTTCCCAGGTCAAAGACACCATATCGAAAGAAAGAGCTTCAGAAGAATATAAAGAAAATGATAGATCCACCTCAATAGATGAAGACCACCTTGGGCATGAGAAATAATCCAAGATGAAGAATACTATGATGATACTTCCAAAGAAAGAAAGAGGCCTCAGACACTGTTGAGCGACATCATTGGTGCAGAGCCTTCCAGCTATGAAGAAGTATACAAGAACAAAGGGAAGGAGACTATGATCTAAGAGTACCAGTTCAAGAATAATGATGACTAGGATGCGATGTCAAGACCTGAAGGGAAGTCCGAAGTGTCTTCCATATGGATCTACAAGATCTATCATGCAGTAGATGGAAACATTGTGGGATACAAGGAAAAATTCATAGTGTGATGCTTCTCACATAGAGAAGGCATAGACTACATTTGCACCACCGATGAGTCAAGTATACGTAGAGTAGCCACTGGGAGTTGGGACACATGAAAGGAGACTCGTGTGTGAAAATTAAATAAGGAATTGTACAATCTCATAGATGGGCGCAAGAAGAATTTTTCAACAAAATTCAAGATAGAGGATCTTGGTATCCAGTGTCCCTAGATGGATACATAGAATATTAGTAGCAGAGGAAGCTACTTGTCACTCCATTACATAATATTTCAATACATAAAGTACAAAAGGTAGAGGGAGAATGATGCTCTGCTTCAGAGGGAGTGACTGCAGAATATCATGAGGTTTGACATGGTACAACATGATGGACAACTTACTAATGGCTCTAGGATTTATTGAGAGTAAAGCTGATTCCAACCTTTACTTAAAGGTTGAAGGTGAAATACTAGTGATGCTCATGTTATATGTCAATGATCTGTTCCTGACAAGAAAAGAGGAACTCATTAAAGATGCAAGAAGGAGACTTGCTACCAAGTTCAAGATGAAGGACTTGGGTATGATGCACTAATTTCTAGGCATGGAGGTGTGGTAGAGTATGGATGGAATATTCCTTGGACAAGGGAAGTATGCAGTGGAGATCCTAAAGAGGTCCAGGATGGTGGACTGCAAGGCCATGGCCACACCTATGGCATCGAACTTGAAGCTATTGAGTGATGATTCATATGATATGGTTGATGCCATGATGTATTGTCAAATCATTTGTTCATTGATGTGCCTGACAAATACAAGAACAGACACATGCTTTGCTGTGAACAACCTGAGCCAATTCCTAATAGATTCCAGACATGCTCACCTGGTTGCAAAGCATGTAGTGAGGTACCTGAATGGTACAGTTGATTAAGGGCTCAAGTAAGATACGAATCAGAAGACTAACCTGCATGGTTATGTTTATTCAGATTTCTATCACCACTGAGAATAAGAGCACCTTGGGTTTCTTCTTCAGTTTGAGATCTAGTACAGGCTACTGGTTTGGCAGGATGCAGTCCTGCATGGCGCTGAGTATAACCAAGGAAAATTATGTTGCCACTTGCTCAGCTATTTGTGAGGTAGTATGTTTCTATTGAAATCTATTATTTGATTCGATTGATCTGACTTGCATTTTTTTATGATGCAGAGAGGAGCAGTGAATCTCGAGTATGTGATCCAGATCGAGATCTCTCGAAAGAGGGAGTGATGAGTTTTAGAATAATCGATGAGACAGGTTTTATGAGCATAAAATATGGGTGAAGCTTATAGATTTCTCAGACATAATAATTCCTGTAGGTTTTCCTCGAATGTAATCAATCCCAATGAAGCTCACAGATTATCCTTGGATGTAATCAGCCCTGATATGATTCTATGCTAGAAATGACCAGAGTGAAGTTTGAGTACTTCAGAGAGAAGCTTGGTGTTCTTTAGATCGAGGTTCCCTCCAAAGGGAAGTGATGAGTCTGAAAGACACAGATACACATGATCCTTTTTGACATGGTGGCAGACTAGGCCTCCCATGGTCGGATGTAAGTGCAAATCCTTTCCCCAGATGGTAGTAGGTGTTTCCTACCATGTCGATGGATGTAATTGCAGATCCTTTCCCCAGATGGTAGTAGGTTTTTCCTACCATTCTGGTGGATGTAAGTGCGGAGCCTTTCCTTGGATGGTAGTAGGTGTGTCCTACCATGATGGTGGATGTAAGTGAATATCCTTTCCCCGGATGGTAGTAGGTGTGTCCTACCATGCCAGTGGATGTAAGTGCAGAGCCTTTCTCGGGATGGTAGTAGGTGTGTCCTACCATGCCAGTGGATGTAAGTGCAGAGCCTTTCCCTAGATGGTAGTAGGTGTGTCCTACCATGCCGGTGGATGTAAGTGTTGGGAGCCTTTCCCTGGATGATAGTAGGTGTGTCCTACCATGCTGGTGGATGTAAGTGATGGAAGCCTTTTCCTAGATTGTAGTAGATTTGTCCTACCATGACGGTGAATGTGAGTGATGTGTTATGTGTATATTGGTTGTGCTCCATGTGATGATGATATGATATGAAGATGATGAGATAATAGTAGGGTACATAGGTATTGCAAGGCATGTAATCAATCCTAAGATGCTCCTTCAGGTTTTGCAGTGGCATATAATCAGTCCTAGGAGATCTTGCAGGTTTTGCAAGAGGCATATAATAAATCTTTGGATGTACCTACTTGATGGCTTGCTCACAGAGATGATGACGACCTATATGGAGGACTAGGCCTACATCTAGCATGAAAAAGGGTTGGAACTATAGATGAAGACCTTGCAGAGGAGTATGCCTACATACAGTATGAAAAAGGGCTGGCACTATAGAAACTTCTAATGATAGATAGTATGGGACGATGATCAAATTATAAGAAGATGATGGAAATAACTATGATGAAGATTCTATGACTCCGTGATGATGATGATGCGATGAAGACGTGAACATATGCATTGATGACTATGTAGAGAGAGAATACCTTCCTTTTTAAGAGGAAGTGTTGATGTATTTGTAACTTTGAAATATATTCTGATGTATATTATCATTGTATGTTGTTGTACCCCCATTGGGGATGTGTGTTACCCTTTTACGGGATGTCTAAACTGTGTCTATACCTTGAGGTACAACCTACATTGTAATTCAGGGCAATATTCCCCAGTATAACATCATGTAATATGTAATTGTGGTCTATCTAGGTGAAGTGGTCCCCATGTGATATGACATGTAGGCCCGAGTCTTATATCTGGTTAGTGACTTGAAAGGGTATAAATAGGGAGGCTCTCTCACTCATTTATACACACCACACACACTCCCTAAGGCATTTGAGAGAGAGAGATACAGTCATAGGAGGAGATAAAGATAGATGTTGAACATTTGTTATTACTGCTTTTGATCATCTTACTATTCTGAAGACGTTTGTGGGGTTTTCTCCTTTATGATTTCCCCGATGAAAATATTTGTGTCTTGTGCATATTTTACATCTTATGCATTTATTTGTACTTGTTATTCTTTCACATAAAGATCCTAGATAATATAATCAGATCTTAAGAAAATATAACAAACATTGGTGCTTCATGCAGTTCCGCAAGGTATGCAACTGGAACTACCTTCAAAATAACATCACAGATATGTTGTAGGGCATTATGAATTATTGGATCTACATCTAAAAAACTGAAGGTGTGGCTGAAACATATCGTCAAGTCCTATTATGTCATTATCTCTCTTCAAATTTCAACTGATACATACCATTTTCGTGACATTTCATCCAATGTTTGTACAAAAGCGTGTACCCAATCATCCTTTGGTCGCAAAACCCACATGGTCTGACATGTAATCAAATGATTGTTAGGATCACTCCTCCCATCATACATCCCTATTTGGTACTGTTCTTCTTTGTTGAAGCAAACTTCCATCAACCTATGACACCGCGACCACCCATTGATCAATTTCTTATGTGTATCCCACCAGCATGCTAGAGTGGCCTTCAACGCCTCATACAACTCCAATAACCTGTGTTTCTGAGACCTTGTCTTCAAATTCAGCAAGAAATTCAGGTAAATTAGGCAATACATCATATGTTGGCAACTCAACAACCTCTATTTCAAATTGATGTAGCGATTGAGTGATTTTTTCACACTTTCGAATCGATACCTCATGCATCTAATCCTACCAATTCTCCAATGCATCATCAGAATTCGATGATGCGGAGATAGAGATTTATCATCCCAGCTCTCCATCGGTAGTGGGATGGACATAATATTCTGAAATGTTGTACGCATGGTCCCATCCCCCTACAACCTCTTCTTTGGTTGGTTCTACATACCTTCTTCCTTCACTTGGATCCATCAAGGTTGTGACTCTGATATCGTTGTTCTCAAAATTCATCACATGCTTCTTAAATTTGATCACCCCCAAGCTACCATTATCCCATCCAATCCCTGGTAGTGTGGGATATTATATTCCTTCATCGACAAATTTGATAACATTGAAGCCCGTGTATGTCTTCATTCCTTCGACTTCCACTGCTCAACGCGGTACTTTCCTAATTAGTGTCACCCTGGATTGGTTGATCAGTCGTAACTGTACAGGGGACAAAACATGTTGTGGTTTTCCCATATTCTTCAATGTCATCTTTGTTAGAATGTTGACATCTGAACCTAGATCCAGAATAATTGAATCTACATCGTAATCCCCAATCTGGACATTCATCCTCATCTCCTTTCTCGTCTTTTTCTTATGCAAGGAATTCATAGTATATTTCTTTCGACCCTTCTTTGGTCGATGCAATAGAATCTCAATCTTGGCTAGCGCATCGAGATATTTTGCTAGTGACAGAAAACATTCAAAGAAATTTTGCATCATACCATGCTTACGCGATGGTCCTTCTACCAGTGTTGAATAAAAAATGGGAGGCATTTCATAAATAAGAAACTTACTCGGATCTCGTCTTATGGTATTGGGTGCTTCAAAGAATGTATCCCTCTCACTATTGACATCAAACTACACATTTTTTGACCCTCCAATTGAACTTGTAGAATCATACCATCATCTCCTGTAATCATGCCTCCTCTGGTAATGACTCCAACAGTCACAGGTTTATCCCTTGGTTTTGTCAAGATATTTTCAACTATTGGACCTTGGTTCTTATTTGGTGACAAGTTCACTAGCTGTTTTGCATTCTGATTCACATTCTGGTTATGTTTCTAGTTCTGTGGTGGTGGAACATTCCTTGCTTGCCATTTTACAATGAGATGTGAACACCCTTTGACTATATGATCTACAGCGGTAAAATAAGTACATCGATACTGTAGGTTTGGACAATATCATTGATAATGCCCCAATACTCTACAATTATAACATTGTACATGTCCTTGACCTCGTCCTCCTCCTCAACCAAAACCTCTTCCTTGACTGTTGTTAAAATACTGTGGTTGAGTATACTATGGCTGAGTATATTGTGGTTGTTGCAGAGCATACTACATCTGGTTATATTGTTGTTTTGTTGAAGAAAACTGTGGTGGTGGTACAAACTATGGTTGCATCTGTAGTACAAACTGCGGTTGTGTCTGTACCACCTGCGGTGGCTGCTGTGGTGGAGGTCTCTTCGTTGATCATTGGTATTTTCCCTTTACATAGTACACATCCATCGTCTTATCTTGGAGAAAATCATATGCTCGATATTCCTTGTCTTCATGACCAATAGCTTGAAAAAACATACAATACAAATTTTTAGGCTTGGATACCATCTTCTGAAGATATACATAGTTTTTGTGTCGATGTCCATGAAATTGACAGATGCAACAACACGGCATGCCACCATGACTTAACTAATTTGGAACTCCTAACATCAAATAATTTCAGAAATATGGACATTGATCCTTATGATGTCCCTCTGTGTGACATTGAGTACACCATATTTCCTCATGATTCTCCCTTCCCTTCTTGATATCTTGAAATTGGATCATCAGGTTTCCAGTTGCATCTGGATCTGATTCATGCCAACTCTATTTTCTCCAATAGGTGATGCTTCCAGCTTCATTACGATGTCAAAAGCCTCGCTCTGTGTCGCAATATTTTATTGCATTAATTTCATCCTAATATGTGGTACTAGTGCAGCAATTAACCACTCCTTGTGTTGTACATCGCTCATGCCAAGTCCGACCTTCGTCATCAGGGTCTTAAATCACTGATCAAAATCCCAGACTAATTCATTAGGATATTGCTTGGTATCCTTTAGTTACGTGATATATTGTGACTTGGACTTGGGTTTCCTGAACTCTTCGATCAATCCAGTTTTGATCCCTGTCAGAGTCTTCATTGGGCTCCCTATTGGAACTTGTAAAAACTTCATGTACCAATCTAGTGCGCGACCTCAAAAATTTGTCACCAACTAACCTTTCTTAAAATCATCATCCTAAGCTTGCTTTAAATTACAAACTTCCTCACATAGAAACTAGTATTGTTCAGGATCCTTGGTCTTGTTCCCATGAAACAGAGGTAAATTTACATCATCGCCCACCATCCTAGGACTTCTTCCTATGTTCCTTGATCTGATATTATTATTCTATTGATGACACGTCATACAATTTGGTGTTGAGCTAGTATTTCTTCCTAAGTGTGACGTAGTGGACGGAGGTGTGGGCATGTTGTTGCTATGGGTTGGTATTTCCTTGGGATCTGGAGTATCTTGGTTGTCTCCTTCATCATTGTAGGGTTTCCTAGTCCCTTGTGATATTCTCTGGTAGCTTCTTGTTCTGGTCGCAACAGGACTCTCCTTATTCCTCTACCTCTTATTTTACCAAAACCTTACCCCACTTCGTAGAAGACCACATGTTTCCTTGAATTCCCTCATAGTTTCGTTGTAACTACCATCCATCTAACCTACATCATTCCATCCAACCATCATCTCCGCAATACCCACAACCTCCACACATCATGGCTCTACTCATCAGAGTTCATCTTAAATATTCCTTTTTCACATATAAGCATTTTAATCGACAATTACAAAGACAACAGCAACCTACCTCTTGGTCCTTTGAATAATTCCCTTTCTGCATCGCTATAATATTTAATTGTGTCAACTATGAACTCAGTAATGTAGCCTTCCAATATTTTGTCAAGACACACTTTGACAACCCTCGATGCTCTCTTATCTACCTCCCATAGTTGTTGGATCAACTCCGGATTCTAGCAAGTTGGTTCACCTCCTTAAAAAAATTTCTTTAGATAGGTTGGTTGCGCCAACCACTCATACAATATTATCAGAAACTCAGAAAATAAGTACTCATGGATATCATAATAGAAATACATTCCCATAAAATCTTCTATCATTAGTCTAGAATTATGATTCTCTTCTGCTGCGAACTCTCGAGCCTTCTAGTCGAACCAATCTTGAATCTCTGGTCTCGTCGGATGCCACAACATATCCTCCTTCTCCTCATACTATGGTTTTGAAAACAAAACCATTTGTTGACACATATCCGTCGATAGGGTTTCACGCTCTCTTGACACCCTTAACTCAGCAATCTCCCTAGGCACTGGTCTAGAAAGGTTTTACCCTGTCCAGCAACAACTATGAAGCAAATGAAGTCTCACCCAAGATGTTTGAGGGAGAACTGTCAAAACCACATTTTCATAGTAATAAGGAGGGGTTTTTTGCATCTACTATCTAACTATCATGACATTACTTCAGATATCTAGACAAGGGTTTATTATCGCAAATTTATATTGTTATCCATAAATTCACACCTCCTACGGACATGAGTTGTTTCCCTCGGTCTGAATGGTTCATATCTAGAAAAAATTATGAACCTGAATGTCAGACTCTCCCTAGATTTTTTTAAACACTTGAATGAACCACCATTCTTCTATTAATGGATGTCTTCACTATCCTTGAATTTTTTTCCTATGTTTACCTACAAATATAGAAGACAACAATAGAAAGTGATAGCATACAAGATATAAAAACTGGATCTATGCTTTTGACCAAGGAGTCAAGAAATACATACACATGATACAGCATATATGGGAAGGAGAAAACATTATTTATTAAAAAAATTGGAAATATTGCAACCTTGGTGCCTTAGTGTTGAGAGTCCCATCCAATAGCCCTTTTGCCTCTAAAGATTCAAGAATTATTTTGGTAGATTGTGGGTATGCAACACAATTCTTCCTCTTCTCTCCCATGGGGGATGAGACATTATTTAAATGCATGGGAGGATAGGTATGGTTGAGGATCTCATGGGTGAGGTGGAGAGAAGATCCAAAAATGAAGGACCCCAAGCTCCAGCTGGTCCTAAACCATAGGGATGAAGCTCCATGGAGGAAAGCTTCGATAAGCCTCTCGAAGCTTCCTTTTTTCCTTTAAAACTTGAGCACCGTGCTTTTGTTGAAGAGGAAAAATGGTGTTGAGGGGGTAACGCCATTTTAATGAAGGGAAAGAGTGACAACACCTCCCTTTTCACATGTAAAAGGAGCGTTACCAGCTCAAAATAAGGAAAAATTGCAAGGGGATAATTTTCTTCTTTCATTTCTCTAGGGAAAACTTTGAGGGATTGGAGCGGACAAGGGAATACCTATCTCACAACATGATGGTGAAGAGATTTATGTGTAACACATATCATAAAACATCATATTGCATCAATATACTCATATCGCAGTAATGCAATTACTCATAAATAGATCGATCACCATAACATGATCTAGAACATAGAAACATTGCATCATTTAGAAACAATAGACATATCGTGGCATTGATTGATTCACATTGCATCATTCAACATAGGAAATGTAGAAAGACATAAAACAAAGTGTTTCCATCAACCTCTGTTATATTACTTCCGCATCAACACAATATTCCCAACAACATCTTCATAGTTGCGACAAAACTGACATCACTCTTCCACAGAGGACAATAATATCATACAATCATGTTTATCTCAAGATTCACTAACATAAGCATAATATGATTGTATGGAACAATGACTGCTAGAGGAGCCTCGATGCACTAAAACAAAATATGGTCATAGCACCAAAATTATTTTTTTTGGATTGGACAAAGGAGTTCCATGTCCATGTTGATGCTTCATTAGTCCCATTAGGAGTAATATTGTCCCAAACTAGAGAAGGATCAATTGACCACTCGATTATGATTGCAAGTCGAAAGTTGTTTACCGTGGAGAAAAACTACATGATGATGGAAAGAGAAGATTGACAATGGTGTATGCATTACAAAAATTTTGCCACTGCCAATTAGGAGGGAATTTCAAAATGTGTACGAATCACTCAGCATTGAATTACTTGGTCAATAATATTGTTTTGTGGGGGGAATATGTTGGTGGTTTCTATTATTCCAATAATTTGATTTTGAGATCATTGTGAAACTCAGATGGTTGATTGCAGGACCCGATCTTCTATCAACAATAGAAACTGGAAAAGAACCAAGAAGCATCGAGTGAATATTACCTTATGCGCATATGTTTAGAGTCAGAATCATTTGATGACCATTACGAACAAATTGTTCAATTTTTTGCGACATGAAAATCCCTGAGGACTTCACCACTAGTGAGAAGAAACAACTAGTTGTCAGAGACTATGACTTCCAACTAATCTCGAGGTAGCTATATAAGATGGGGTTGGATGAAATTTTGTGTTGATATGTTCTTCTGCATGAGCAAGAGAGATTTTTGGCAGAGGCACACATTGGGATTGTAGGAGGACATTATGGAGGGCGTGAAACATCCAGGGAAATAGTCTGATCTATACTATGGTGGCCTATAGTACATGGTGACATTGTATACTATGTTAAAAGATGCAATGTATGTCAAATAATGGGAAAACCATTGTGAAGAGATGAGATGGTGTTAGTACCTCAGATAACACTACAACCATTCAACAAGTAGGTAGTTGATTTAGTGGGACCTATCAATCCACCGAGGAAAAGAACAGGTGCAAGATATATCATATGATTGATTACCTAATGATATGGGTTGAGGAAGCACTAGTAAAGTATTAGTGACAGCCACGACAGTGGCAAGGTTCCTTTTCGACAATGTGGTTACCCGATTTGGATTTCTCAAGATATTGATGAGTAATCAAGGAGGTCATTTCATCAACCAGGAAATCATAGCAATAACTAAGGAATTCTAGATATAACACAAGAGAAGTACTCCATATCATCCACAAGAAAATATAGCAATGGAGGTTTTCAACAAGATACTAGAAAATGCACTTACTAACGTATGCAATACAAATTGCGATGATTGGGATCTGAAAATAACTGCGATACTATGGGCCTACTAAACGACATGTAAAAGTATGGCTAGACACCAGTGAAGTTGGTTTATGGATAAGAAGTGGTGATGTATATGGAATATATCACTCCCAGTCTACGCATAGCATCAGTAACGGGAATGAGCGATGAAGGAGAAATTGAAGAAAGAGAAGTTAGTATGCCTTGAAGAGGATTGTTTCATCGTAGGTTTTCATCAGCAAGTAGAGAAGGATCGATAGAAGGAATGACATGACCGCCAAGTAAATACGAAGCACTTCCAACAAGTTTGTGAAGCTCCTAGGTAAGATTCATACTCATTTCCTTGGTCCCTACATCATTCATTTGATTACCAACTAATGTGCAGTACAATTTTAATAGTTAGACGGATTACTTTTTCCAAAACTAGTGAATAGGAGTCGGATAAATTCCTATTGGTATAGCCATGCATGACACCAATGCTAACAACCACGAATGAAAAAAATGGAAAATTCTAAAGGAAATTCTATCGACAGGAGGAAGAGTGATGAGAAAATTTGAATCGTGACAAGGTTTGGAACTTGTCGATACCGAATGAGGTGTGAATTGGTCAAATCAGGCAATAAATGAAGCAATTACACCTAGTGGGTGACGGTGCAAGTTGGAAAGAACTACATTTAATGACCAATGTATGCATTAGATTTACAAAATTGATGAAGGATTTGGTGAATCAAGGAGGGATTTGGAAATGACGCTTCAAATATCTTGCATGAAAGGATCAGAGGCTATAAAATTAGGTCGAGGGGCATGGTTCAACCCATTGTGCATATTGAGAGGAAGAATCAGAATGAATAAAAGAAGAGTTAGAGCTAAGAGAAGTGTAAGAGAGAATTCTTACAGAGGCCATGGCACATATTATTTTGAGAATAAACAGGAAATAAACACCAATTCCGAGAGTATATATAGTACAATGACCATCAGAGATTGTGTCTATAGCAGGGTGGTCGATTAGGAAGAAGATGAGAACCACTCATCCGATCTCTCTGGAAAGAAGAACCAATAGGACCTTATGCTTGACGAGGGGGGCTGCAGCAAAGGGAGAAGCTACTCCATCAACTATGCTGGAAGAGGAAACAATAACAAGAGGAAAAATACTAGGGCCGATGATAGAATACATTACAGGATACATACCTTCGAGAAAGGAAGAGGAATGGTAGTACGAATTGGAAAAAACACCAAGTATGCCATCAATATTCCCACAATTCCTAAGGGCATCCATATGACAACAATTATAGTGTTGTGACTGCATAAGTTAAAGTAAAATGACCATGACATACTAGCATTTTTTTAATGCACCAAGGTCACATATGAGGAAAGAACGCACGACGAAGGAGGTCTGATCACCATAGATCCAACACAATGGGAATTCAGATCGCAGCAGCCTGGGCTACTGTTAATCATCCATATGCTGCATTTTTGAGGATTCAAAAAATTTAATGTGTGCATGAAGAATTTGTTGGCATACTTCCATAGCGGTTATTTATGGATGGGGAAAAAGATCCCAATTGTGATCGACTTGATATCCTAGATCGTAGGCCTACCCAAGGCAGGGGTCAATCTGTCGTAGTACTTTCGGGGAAAGGATAATGACAAAAATTTGGCAGCAAAGATGCAAAACAAATATGGGGTAGTAAAGGATAAAAGGGCATATCTGATTGATACCATTAATGACCAAGAATTTAGAATCGCAACAAAGTTGCTGACAGTCAAGATAATGTAGAAGAATCGCCTCAATTAGTGCACATGGGGGGTCATTGAATTTGCATAGCAGTGTGCAGCTGGCATACAAATGAATTGGTCCCTTTTCCTATTGAATGAGCTGATGGAGGATGCAGTGTTAGCCCAGGAGGCCGATAAGCCATTCACGTATTCCTGGTTACTAATACTCATTACGCTGATTGGATGGATAAAACCAATGCATTATCAAAGAATGGAGATTTACATTGTCAACATGTGCCAAGGAGTAAGGTATAAAAACCTACGGTTGCTCAACGACAAGGATCAGAAAATGACCAACAATATGCAGTTATACTTGTACTTAGATGCACTATGAGAGGAATCAGTCAAGGTGTCACGTCTAACATATCAAGCCGCAAATAAGTACCATAGGATTGCATGGTTGGCTATGGGACCCCACTCCATACATATTCAGGCACGTGAAGATTCATAAAATCATTGGCTTATGACACAATATAAGCTAACTGATGAGGAGTTGGATGCCATCATAGATGAATGGCCTACGAAATGGAAATTTTCGGTAAGCGACGAAGAACTATTAAACCTAGGAAATGGACCATAGAAAGATATCCCAAAGGACCAATATGAGTCCAAGGACTCAGAGGATGAAGACAATTCACAAGATGAAGCATCATCAGCAATGCCAATAGAGTCAGAGTTAGAGAAACAACAAGAACAAGCACGGATGAAGCATCGGTTCAAGCAAAGTGAGGGGAGTAGCAACACAAGACTCTCCAATGACCAGGTGAACAAAGTATTGGCACCAATCACTAGGCAGACAAAAATAATCAGGAAAAGGTGACACAACATGCCACAAGATACTTCCATCAAGTTACACAGATACTGTAGACACTCACTAATGTAGTACTCGAGACAACGATACCACAAGAGGGAGTGCTGCAAAGGGTGGTTGCGTTCGACATCGACATGAAAGTGTGACTAGTTTAGATTTTGCCACATGCGATCACAATGGGAGATGAGGATGCAGACGCTACACTACAAGGGAATGACCTAATTGGTTTCAACCTAAACCTGTGTCTAATGTCTATGTTAGAAATAATTCATATCACAGCAAGAGAGGAGATCAGAGATCACGAAGCAACAACCCATGATTTTCTAGTTCTCTCCAAACAGAAAATACAAAACATTTAAGAGGAGCTTCAGCGGCTAAAAGAATAGAAGGAGGCAATCATAAATGAAAACTATCATCATCACATTTTTTCAAGTATTTGTTGTTTTTGGGGTAGCGGGGTCCTTCAAAAGTATGTTGAGTGGGTACTCGTTGGATGCGAAATTTAATTCCACATTTGACGAGCTCTCCTGATAGAAATTTGAGTAAAAACATGGGGAGATATGTCGAAAATACGAATAAAAAAAAGTATTNTCCCCAAATTTATATTAAAAAATTGTTTAAGACCTATACGGTATTTCAAATTTAAAGAAATTTCATTGGCTAACACATGATGACATGGAATTTGAATTAGGGTGAAAGGCCCATTTTGAGTTCAAATTTCCTCTAATGTAAAAAGTATTATGGAGGAGGCAACGCATTTTTGTGGTAGCTTGGTACAAGATGAGCAGTTGTACCAACTAGATGTGCGACTTGGTGAGGAAGACGCACAGTTGAAAGCATTGAGGGGATCACTTAAAATGATTCCCCCACTTGCATATGTAACCAAGGAAACAGAACTAAAATAATTCCAACAATGTGTTAATAATGCACGTACAAGGCACCAATGGAGAAAGAAACATTTGGAGGAACTTCAGGGTACAACAGAACAATTGGCGTTCAAAGCCACGAAAGAAATAATGAAGACCAAGGCGGAGATGAAAAAAGTAAAGTAGATGAGCGAGGATAATACAATAGGGACATGAGATGGAAGACTATGCATTAGTTAGGGAAAAGGTCAAAGAATTTGTCAACCAAGTCAGAACAGAGTACAATGACTTCAAGGAAAATTTGAACGCGTTGGTTGCTTCCAACTGAGGTGGCTTGAGGACAAGCCACAAGTTTGTGTTGGGGTCCTGTTGGAAATGGTTTGGAGCACACAAAGTGTGGTACCTCCATCTACAGAAAGGACATCAACAAGGATAAAATCCAACCGTGAAGGACGAAGAAATCGGCAAATACAGATATTTTGGTTGAATTAGTTAGTGATTGGTCAAGTGGGCCATTTTGTAACAGAAAAGTGAGCCTATAAGTAGAGTTATAATTGTAAACCTTGAGACATCAATCGACTAAATATATAATGATTAATTTTTGTCTTTTGCGATTCATTTCCGGTATTGTTGTACGAAGACTCTTCCTTATGAATTGAATTTGGTTAGCAATTTGGATCTTCTGCATTGTAATGTCTTGTTTATTTGGATTATCTCACGTATAAAGAGGTTTATGTCTTATGCATTGTAATGTCTTGTTTATTTGGTCGATCTGCAATGGATCAGATAAGTTGGTGACTATGAGTTGATGAATGATTACGCTATATTTGGTTTTCCCTCTTCATGTTATGTGAATCATGCGAAGTATTGTAGTGTTTGTTACTTTAATTTATGTTAATATCTTTGTCTATTTGAATTTTGGTATTATATATGTGAATCACAATGATATTAGTTTGTGTCGATCTAAATCTTAGTGAATGTGATTGCAAATCATAATGATAGGTAGATCTGGTTAAGTGTGTGGTTGCATTGTATCTGTTACGATCCTGGATTTCTAGAGAGAAGATAGTGTGAAGTCCTCTTCACATTGCAAAAAATTGGTTCATGCATCCCTCCCTCTGACATATTAGGTGAGACTACACCTACTTTGGAGGTGTTGCTAGAAAGGGTAAAACCTTTCTGAGTCAATGTTTAGGAAGTGTGTTTCGATGGTTGTTGACACCAGTGCGAAGTGAACCCCTGTCAACAGAACTATGTCAACATGTTTTGATTTTGTTGCTCTTAATATGAGATCCTTTATGATATTCTTCCCAAGTCGAGTTACTCTGGATCCACTGAAATTTTCATGGATTGGAATTCCTACTTGTCACTAGGCTATGGTCGGACTATTGTTCTAGAGCCACTAGGATTTCCCTGAAGTGGAAATAGAGGCCATACTTTCCACTGGGTTGTGTTTGGACTGATTTCTTCTGAGAATTTTTGGTTTCAAGTGCACCCTTTCTTGTGGAATCATGATTATGGCTTAGGGGTGACCATTCAAAAGTGAGTTTTGGATAGCATTGTGTCTATCGTTGGGTGGAACATGGCATGGTCGATTCTGGTTGCATATTTGGAAACGATAAGCACTTTATATCATTTTTCTTTAATTTATTTGGATATAATATGATTTATTTATGGATGCACATGAAATTTTAACAAAACTTATGAGTTATTTGCCGAAGAAAATGTTATAGCTGATTTTACCACACCAGGTTAATCACACATTTATGGCATTCCATGTCCCTCTGCAGACTCTTTGGACCCCAAGACTTATATTATACTTTGATGTTACAAGATCATCCCCAAAAATCATGTTTTTATACCTATATGTGACTTTTAAATCCATAATTGCGTGTATACGTATCTTTTGACCTCAAACCCACGTACGATGGGATGTTTGCATAAAGACAAATATTTTTGGAGGTTTCCTCATATGAGTTTGAATATATTCTCTCTTGGCCTTCCATATTCCTTGAGAATGCTTGGATTAAACCCTCCATTACCTCTTTGGAGTGTTATATATTGAGCCTCTTGGATACATTGAAGGAGGAGAAATGGAAGAGTAAGGTAACTATAGTCCATTATTGCCTCAGTTTTGCTTATACTTGAGTCTGCATCCCTCTGTTCCTTGGAGAACATAGTGTTCTTCCCAATCTTGCATTTTCTTTGTGAGATTGTTATCGAGAGATGGAGGATTGAAGTGGTGGAGGCCTAGGTGAAGGACTCGGTTTCTCCGGTTCACAAAAGTGCCGACAGAGTTTGTCACTATTGTATCTCTGATTTATTAATAGAAATATATTTTCCTTTCCAATTCATGTGCATTTGGATATGAATATTGAATATTTGGATGTATTTAGTTGATTATACATGGTTAATTATATATTCTAGAGTAGCTCTAACACATTTATATATATCATTCTTGCTTTGTTTGATTTTTTTGAGAGAAAATTATAATTGCAATTGCATTGGAAAATCTCAATGGGGATCCACTTCAACCGTCTGGAAGAAGGTATGATTTTATATCCCTCAGTGTTAGATTTGCTTACTGCTCTTGCATATTGGGAAATATTGATTTTTGGTGTCATACTATCTGTTGTGGTACCCCCAAGCCATAGGAAGTTTCTCTCCATAACAGAATTGGTGACTCTGCTGGTGAGATTCCTGGTTGTTTTTTCTTTGGGGATTAGGTATACAATGTGCTTGACTTGCTCTCTGTTTCTCCACATTTCTGTGTCATATTTCATAGTATGTTCATCCATTGACACTCCCCTAGATTGTTTTGACCCTTGGTCTACTTTTTATGACTTTCTTCTCTGTATATGTAAGTTTTTTGCTAAAAGTCATGTACATACGCAGGTCCTTGGCCAAAAGTCATGTATACATGCAGGTTTTTGGCTAAAAGTCACGTATGCATGCAGGTTTTTGGCCAAAAGTCACATACATATGTTGTTTTTCATTGAACAGCCACATACATCCTCCCTTTTTTGGTTGAGTTTGACGTGGGAAGCTGTTGGGTGGGTTGTGAGTGTGGTTGGGTCTTCCTGAGTACTGATGTTGTCTGTTGACTTCTTCTTTTGTGACCAAAGACCGATTTTTCATTAATTTTTCTTTGAAAGTAGTTATAGTCATTTATCTCCTTTTAGTTCTGTCATTAGTGCATTAGTGTTTTTGTCTTAGTGTCTTGCTTGGCTTGTGTTTTCTACTTGTTGCAGAGACTGAGTATTTTAATGACTTTTATTGCATTTTCATTCTTTTATATTGAAAATAAAAAATAGTTGCATTCTTACTTGCATCTCACATATGGATTTAAGGAGGTACTTGCATTGGATTGCTTGAATGAGAGTTGTGTTTAGGTATTCATTTAGGAATGATTGCATTTTCATTTGAGGGAAAAACTTACATCTCATGTAGTGGCATATGTCATTTTTCATTCGAAAAAATTGCACTTGGAATTGTTTGTTAGGTGTGCACATTTATTTCATTGATGAGTCATAATATCATTAGTTGCACATCCATTTCCATTTGAGTAATCACAACCATTAAAATCAATGCTTAAATAAAATGAACTACACATTTTTCTTTGCTAGGGTTCGTCAACAAGATTAGGATTTAGGGTCTTGGAATACTTCATTGTGAGTTAATTCTCCAAGAGTACTAAACACAACAAGTAGGTGTCTATCCAAGTGAGAGAGAGAAATCCTTGGTATAATTAGTGTTTCTCAGGAAGCTCCTCTTACACAGGAATGAAGCGTGAGGCAGCTTACATGATTATGATTGGGATATCCCTTGGTCACTTTCTGTGAGTTTCAAAGATATTTCCAGAATTGTGTTCATATCTGGAGGCTTTTGAGGTACCTGTTGGTGCTTTTGAGATTCAGGCTTTCCTACCCTGCCCATATGGTCGATCCCGCCTACAACTGTCCGCCCAAGCATTGGTTATATTGGGGTGACCTTAGTTTCCTTACCTAGCTACCACAGGGGGTACTTGCAGAGGTTATTATGTAGGTGTCCTCGGTAGGTAGGGGTCATACAGTAAAGTCGCTTTATGCATTGAATATGGGGGCCACTATAATTGGTTACATACCTCCGCTTGTAGTGTATGGGAGTCTCAAGCCTCTCCTCGGCTAGACATACATGCTGTATTTAGGAGCTCAGTTATCCTCCCCTTGGCTTGCTTGCATTTTGGTTGTACATTTTCTTGCGAGTATGCTCTTTGTGCACTAGTTGGATTTTGGGATCATGGTTACTTGAGTATATTTATGTTCTCTTGATTTGAGGTCCTTTTATGTTTGGCATGCCTGATATCACTACTAGTATCCAGTCACCCACTCCAGGTCCTAGTGTGGACCCTGGTGTTGGATTGGGGGGTACCATATCCCCTTACCTTGCTCATAGATTTGGGAGTGGTCATATTCCATCCTCTACTCTATTTGCAGAGGATTTTCACTCCCTTTACCTGGTCTTAAAACTAGTGTTCACACTCACTAAGGTGGTAGTGGATATGTGAACATTGGGTCTACACCTTACTTTCCTTATTATGTCCCATCGTCCACCGCATTGTTTCCTTTGGATGTAGTTGTCATGATCATTCCTCCCTATACCCTATAGTTTGGACTCTTTACTGGCTGTTTCCAGTTGTTTTGGACTTAAATTTTTGTCATGTAGGGTCCATTTTTTGTACACTCTCTCTGAGACTTTGACTCGTTCGTGCCCATGACAAGTATAATTTTGAACTGGCATATAGGTTAGGATTTCACATTTGCTTGCATTTTGCATGGCCTTATGACCATTTCATCTTAACCTTAGGTGCAAACCCATTCCATGATGTCACGGAACCTTCATTCTGTTGTTATAAGTGATATTATGTGAATGGTAGAGATTTTCTATACATGGATGCCCTAGTTAGATCCTATTTTGTATTTGGTACCCATGTTGAGATTCCTCCTTTAGGTTGTGGGAGTCCCTTTTTAGTCATGCCATGTCTTTGAGCAAGAGCTTCATACTCCTCTTGAACTTTATGTTTCCTTTTCCCCATAGGGACTCCCTTGTATATATCAAGTTTTAATTGCATTTCATGAGTTTTTCTTTCCTTATTGAGCTCTATGTGGGCTCCCTAATTCAGAGTTATAAGCCATGTATCCCAATATTGTCTCATGTCTGGCCAAGCAGAGCCTTTTACATATCCTTTGCATCTTGATCACCCTTTTACCGGGAGGAGACCTTCCCCCAAGTGTCGTTATCCTGCACATACTCCCTTGCATTGAGCATAGGTATTTTCCACTACTTGGAACTAGTTTGCTTTCCCCTAACATTCATCTCCTCCTGGATATGTGCTATAAATAACTTTTATTATTTTTCAAGCTTTTTAAAATATTTGAAAAACTCCAAAAAAAAATAAAACAAGATGAAAAGTCAGGCAGGAAAAGATATTATCTTTGGATACAGTCGAGTTGCGTCTCCTTCGAACAAAGCACTGTATATCACATCCATTGGTTGGGTTATTAGTTTGACTTTAGGAATTTTACTCATTAGTCTGTGTTTATCTCCCCCAACTAGTTATGCTTCCAGTCCCCATGGACCCTCTGTCGATGCCTCCTGTGTCACAGAGATGTCCCAGTTTTCATATCGATTCCATGTTTCCTACCTTCAGTCACCCATTTCCTTATGCTTTTGTTCGAAGGAAGTTGAAACCTGAATCGGCCATTCCTCAATTATCTTGACTTTGCATGTCGCTCATTCTTGTTATTGTTATTGATTCATGCACTTCTTGTTTGTTGAGTTCTTCCACATTATACAGCACTATTGAGTACCTCGTGTTGGTTTATGGGGATGCCTTAATTCCCTCTTTCCAGTGGATTCCATTCCATCAACCTCAGATCATTTATTCTGGAATAGGAGTCTAGAGTCATTTGAGTGCCTTAAGACTTACAGTCATCAGTGGTAGGTTCTCTCACCATCGAAATTTTTTTAAATACATCAATGTCCCCTGATCAATGGATTCTTTCAAGTGTTCGACCTCAACACATCTATTCACACTTGTTAGATTGCACTTTGTACCTTGATTCCCTTTTTTATTATCAGTGGGTTCTCTCGTGTCTTTTAATGGTATACAAAAATGACTGGTAATCAAACGATGAAATACTATGTTTGACCTCAACACATATATTCACATAGTGGGATATGTACTCATAGTGGATTGTGTAGAAGACCTTCCATCTTGGTGGCATTCCATATATGCTACCTCCTTGATCGTTCCAGTATTCATGAGATTTTAGCTCTCGTGATCTTTATTCCAGATTCCAGTATATATCAGATATCTTCATCCATTATGGAGATCTTGATTCATTGTATATTGTACATGGAAATGACCACACATGACACTTTTTATATCATGCCTATTCATGGCCATTGTACTCTTATGTATCTGAAACTGCTATATGTATTTACAGTGACATGCATAGATTGATTATTGTATTATACTGATGAGTGGCTGGTTCTTCCACCTGGGTATTCATTAATCCTCTTTTGGGATGGATTATACAATGTATTTCGGCCATCATGTTACCCCTCTAACCTCACACATTAGGGGGCATCTGTTATAGTTGATTTTACCACACCTAGTTGATCACACATTTATGGCCTTCCCTGTCCCTCTGCAGACTCTTTGGACCCCATGGACTTATATTATACTTTGATGTTCCAAGATCATCCCCAAAAATCATATGTTTATACCTATATGTGACTTTTAAAGCCATAATTGTGTGTATACGTAGCTTTTGACCTCAAACTCGCATACATCGGGATGTGTGCATAAAGACAAATATTTTTGGATTTTTCCTCATATTAGTCCAAATATCTTGTCTCTTGGCCTTCCATATTCCTTGAGAATGCTCAGATTTGACACTCCATTACCTATTTGGAGTGCTATATATTGAGCCTCTTAGATACATTGAAGGATGAGAAATGGAAGAGTACAGAAACTATAGTCCATTGTTGCCTCGGTTTTGCTTATACTTGAGTCTACATACCTTTGTCCCTTAGAGCACATAGTGTTCTT
The DNA here is from genome assembly GCA_001517045.1 of Pseudotsuga menziesii. Taxonomy (NCBI): domain Eukaryota; kingdom Viridiplantae; phylum Streptophyta; class Pinopsida; order Pinales; family Pinaceae; genus Pseudotsuga; species Pseudotsuga menziesii. Next base: position 83,482 of record LPNX011125453.1, on the reverse strand, counting down.
CCCAAGCTTGCCTTTGATTTGCGATATTTCTATCGAGAGATGGAGGACTGAAGTGGTGGAGGCCCAGGTGGAGGACTTGGTTTCTTTGGTTCGCAGAAGTGCCAACAGAGTTTGTCACTATAGTATCTCTGATTTATTAATAGAAATATATTTTCCTGTCTAATTCATGTTCATTTGAATATGAATATTGAATCCATGGATGTATTTAATTGATTATACATGGTTGATTATATATGTTATATTAGCTCTAACAAATTTATAGATATCATGCTTGCTTTTTTTGTTGTTGTTGAGAGCCACAATTATAATTGCAATTGCATTGGAAAAGTTCAACGGGGATCTACTTCAACCGTCCAGAAAAAGGTACGATTATATATCCCTTAGTGTTATATTTTATTACTACTCTTACATATTGGGAAAGATTGATTTATGGTGTCATATTGTCTATTGTGGTAACCCCAAGCCATAGGAATTTTCTCTCTGTAATAGAAACATCTCATGGAATTCAATATATTTATGCAAGTAAATTTTGTGAAAGAATTCGAGACTAGTTTTTGGGATTTTGTGCATAAGTTGTTTAAGAAAATGATTATTTGGTACCTCTTTTACATAACTAATATTTGTTTCCCCTTTTTATTATATAATTTGTATTTTTATGGTACATTAGCCTCTTAATTGTTTAAGACGCTTCCCTTTTATGCTTTTACCTTTTATTTGAAAACTAGTTCTTCGATTGGATTGTTTTGCATAGTTTGAAAACGTGGCACATGAAGTTTTTGTAAACATAATGTTGATGTATTTGTAACTTCAGAATGTATTCATCTATGTATCTTATATATTGTAACCCGATGTTTATCCAGGATGTATCTATAATTTAATTGAGTCATGTTGTCATGCCCCAATGTTCCAATCATGAGAATCAATACTGTAAACAAGTCATGTCAAGTCATAGTGTGTAACCCTCCGATTGTCTAAGGGTTAAAGTCCCCGCAGTTCTGAGGCACTATGGTTATTAGACTCTCCTAGTAGAGATTGGCCCTGGTAGGGTTTTAGTCATGTTGGGATTAGTATAAATAGAGAACTGGAGTCTCTATTTATCACACAACTCATCCACACTCAAGTGTAGTGCATAGTTGAGGAAGGATAAGACACTGGGGCTAGATAAGAAGAAGATTACTGTTGTCGAGAGATCACTTACTGTTTTGGGGCTTTTACTATTTTGGTGTTGATTCTATCTCTAAGGAAGTTGCAGGGTTTTTCCATTTATGGTTTCCCCGAGGATAAACACTGTGTTCATTGTCTCTTGTGTTTGATTGTTGTGCTTGTTATTCTCTCAGTAAGGATCCTAATATGATGCTAGCTTAATGATGAAATTCTAACATGGTATCAGAGCTAACATGAGAAGAAGACACTGTGCAGCTGTGGGAACTAGGGATTCCTAGTTTGTGGATCTTCCTCCACATATTTTCAGCAAAAGTAAGGGGGAATAACTCTCCTCCCTAGGGTGCATCTTTCTGTTGAAGTAGAATCCAATTCTGAGGTTTTTCAGTTTTGGACCCAACACTGCTACCGAAAATTAGGCCTTTTCACAGAAGAGAAATTTTTCAGTGAGCCCAGGCTTAGATTGATCTCCTCCCCAAAATCGAAGTTAGGAATAAATTTCAAATCATTTGGGTGAACAGATCTCCAAAAATCAAAACCCTAATTTGCTACTGAACCAGCACTGCAGGATTTCAGCTCAAGTTTCAGATCCGACATCTTGAACCTGGTAAGATCTAAATATTTTTTATTTCCATTTGAGGTTCTCAGTTTAAGATGTCTCATCATACCAAGATTGATGAAAATCTTGAGGGAGATGATAACTTCCGAGCTTGGAAGTATAGGATCTCCTTGGTCCTGGAAGAGAATGAATTAGACTCCTATGCCAATGAGGAGGTTCTAGTTCCAAAGGGAGATGAGGCTAAGGCCTTGCATAAGAAGAAGTTGGTTATGGAAAAGAGAATCATTGCTGATTCTATCAAGGATCATCTCATACCACAGGTGTCCTCCCTTAAGACACCTAAAGCTATGTTCGATGCCCTAACCAAATTGTTTGAAGGGAATAACATTAACAAGAAGATGACCTTGAGAAACCAATTGAAGAATGTGAAGCTCCAGAATGCTGAGACTATTTAGTCTTACTTTACAAGGGTTTCTCATATCAAAGAGCAACTAGAAGCAGTAGATGAAGAAGTAAAAAATGCAAAGATTGTGATGACCACCTTGAATGGTCTCCCTAGATCATGGGACTCTTTCATTCAAGGAATATGTGCCAAAAAGAAGTTAGTCAAGTTCAGTAGGCTATGGGAAGAATGATCTCAAGAAGAAGCTAGGATAGCAGCTTGAGAAGAGAAGATGGGTAGTGAAGATCAAGCCCTCATAGTTCACTCCAAGAAAAATAGGAGGAACAATTATCACTCCAAAGGTAAGACCTCACACTCTAGAAAATATCTAAATACCATTAGATGTTACACATGTGATGAGAAAGGTCACATATCCAAATTCTACCCTAACAAAAGAAATCTAAGGAAGAAGGGAAACAAGAGAAGACATCATACCCATGATGCAGAGGATGATGAACCTTCTTCAAACAGAATCAAACAAGACAGTGATGACTCTTCAAGTGAGGATGAATATGTATTGATCTCCACTCTCACGGGAACTAATTTCACATGGAAGCAATGATTGGATTTTAGATAGTGGTGCTTCCAAGCATATGACGGGATTCAAAGAATAATTTGTAAAGCTATCTGAACATGAGTCACCTCACAAGGTGAAACTTGGGGATGACTACCAGTATCCAATAAAAGGTAGTGGTGAATCCTTCTATAAACTAGACTCTAGAAAGTCTTTGAAGATGAAGAATGTATTATTTGTTCCAGGTCTAAAGAAGAACCTCCTCTCCATATCTGCATTGGATGCAAAAGGAATGAGGGTTGCTTTTGTAGATGGCCAAGTTCTTATGTGGCCAAAAGGAAAGACCTTTGACAATGCAATTGTGATCGGAGAACAAGAAGGAGGCTTATACAAGTTGAAGGGCCAACCAGATCAAGCTTTATTTCATGACACAGTAGAACCAAATGAACTATGGCATAGAAGGCTTGCACATGTGCATTACAGAGCACTACCACTTGCAAGCAAAGTTGTTGAAGGTATTCCAGAAATACAAGCAAAACATGAAGGGGTCTGCAAAGGATGTGCGAAAGGAAAGAATGCAAAGAAGACATTTCCAAGTAGCGAAAGTAAAGTAAAAGGAATCTTGGAAATCATCCACTCCGATGTATGCAGACCAATGTCATCAAGCTCACTAAGAGGGTATGTGTACTATGTTTCTTTTATTGATGAATTTTCTAGGAAGACATGGATTTACTTCATGAAGAATAAAGATGAAGTGTTTAGAAAGTTCAAGGAATTCAAAGCCTTGATTGAGAACCAGACTGAAAAGAAGATCAAGACTTTTCGATCAGACAATGGTGGAGAATTCACTTCAAATGAGTTCAAGGAATTATGTAAGGACTCGGGGATTAAGAGGGAGTTTTCCACTCCTTACAATCCACAACAAAATGGGGTTTCAGAGAGGAATAATGGAACCATCATGGAAGCTACAAGAGCTATGCTTCATGACCAAGATCTTCCTATGCACCTTTGGGAAGAAGCAGCTAGAACAGTTGTGTATGTACAGAACCATACTCCACACAGAGTACTCGAGAATAAGACTCCTGAAGAAGTCTTCTCTGGAAAGAAACCAGAAGTCAGCCATCTCAGAATATTCGGCTATCCTATGTACATACACATTCCAAAAGAGAAGAGAACAAAATTAGATCCTTCAAGAAAGAAGGGTATATTTTTGGGATACTTTGAAAGCTTGAAGGCTTACAGAATATACTTCCCAGGATTCAAAAAGATTGATGTCAGCAGGGATGTAACATTTGACGAAGATTCATCCTACATCAAATCCAGAAAGAAACCTACTGAAGAACCTGAAGAAGCAGAAGCTCCCATAATTCATGATACAATCATGAACAAAGAAACTCAAGAAGAAGATCGAGAATTTGAAGAACCACAAAGACCTATAGATCCACCACAAGAGAAGAATTATCACAAGAGGAAATATGCTTGGGTACGAGAGATTATCCAAGGTGTGGAAATATATGGGGTTCCAAAAGAGAATCTCAGAGAAAGAAAGAGGACTAGATCCAGTTCCAGTTATGTAGCTCTACTATGTGACTTCATTGATAAATAACCTTTCAAGTATGAAGAAGTGGCAGATCGGAAAGAATAGAAGGATGCAATGATCGAAGAGTATCAATCGATCATGAAGAATGATATTTGGGATGTTGTCCCAAGACCAGAAGGGAAGCCAGTAGTAACTTCCAAATGGATCTATAAGATCAAGCTTGCTGCAGACGGTAGCATTGAAAAGTATAAGGCAAGATTTGTGGCTCGGGGTTTCTCCCAGAAAGAAGGAATAGACTATGAAGAAATATTTGCACCTATATCCAGATACACTTCCATCAGATCGGTACTTGCTCTAGCTACAGTGATGAAATGGAAGATACACCAAATGGATGTCAAGACTGCTTTCTTGAATGGTGTAGTAGAAGAGGAAGTGTATGTAGAACAGCCACTCAGCTTTGAGACACATGACAGGGAGTCTCATGTGTGTAGACTGAAGAAAGCCCTACATGGTTTGAAACATGCACCCAGGACATGGTACGACAGAATTGACAGCTTTCTATCCAGTTTGGGATTTACCAAGAGTAAAGCAGATTCCAACCTTTACTACAAGATGGAAGGTGGCAACCCGGTGATACTTCTACTATATGTAGATGATCTGTTTGTGACAGGTATGAATGGGTTGATTGCTGATACGAAGAGAAATATTGCTTCTGAGTTCGAGATGAAGGGCTTGGGAATGATGCACTATTTCCTAGGTATGGAGGTGTGGCAGACTACAGATGGAATATTTCTTGGACAAGGAAAGTATGCAGTAGAGATCCTGAAGAGATTTGGGATGATGGACTACAAGGCATTGACCACACCTATGGCATCAAACCTGAAGCTATTGGGTGATGCTTCATCAGAGATAGTTGATGTCACGATGTATCATTAGATGATTGGGTCCTTGATGTACCTGAGGAACACGAGACCATATATTTGCTTTGCTATGAACACCTTGAGCCAATACTTGATAGATCCGAGACATGTTCACTTGACTGTTGCAAAGCATATTCTTAGGTACCTGAAGGGTACAGTTGATTATGGGCTCAAGTATAAGGCTGATAAAAGGATTAACCTGGAAGGTTATGTTGATTCAGATTGGGCAAGCAGTGCCATCGATAAGAAGAGCACTTCAGGTTGTTGCTTCAGTATGGGATCAGGTGTGATCTCATGGTTTAGCAGGAAGTAATCATGTGTGGCACTAAGTACAGCTGAGGCAGAGTATGTTGTATCTTGTTCAGCTAGTTGTGAGGCAGTATGGCTGAGGAAGTTGTTGTCTAATTTGTTTGATCTCCAGTTAGATGCTACTTGTATATACTGTGATAACCAGAGCTGTGTAAAGTTGTACGAGAATCCAGTATTCCATGACAAGTCGAAGCATATTGAGATCAAGTATCACTATATCAGGGATATGATGCAGAGAGGAGCAGTGAAGCTCTAGTATGTTGCGACAAATGAACAGATAGCTAATGTGTTGACTAATCCATTTGAGGTGAAGTTTGAGTACTTCAGGGAGAAGCTTGGTGTTCTCTAGATCAAGGTTCCTCCCAAGAGGAATTGATGTGTCCGTACTGTGCGATTCTGACATGGTAAGAGGATTGGTCCCTTCCATTATCAGATGTAAGTGTTGTGCCATTCCGACATGGTGAGAGGATTGGTTCCTTCCATGGTTGGATGTAAGGGATATGACATGGTGAGAGGATTGGTTCCTTCCATTGTCAGGTATATGTGGATGCCACATCCAACATGAAAAAGGGATGGCTCTGTGAAGACACATCTAGTATGAAAAAGGACTAGCTCTATGTAGATGGCACATCTAGCATGAAAAAGGGTTGGCTCTGTGGAGGCTCATATTGTATGAAAAAGGACTAGCTCTAAGTAGCTACCACATCTGGTATGAAAAAGGACCAGCTTTGTGGTTCCCTACCTAGTATGAAAAAGGAATAGCTCTGGGAAGGCTCATCTACTATGAAAAGGGACTAGCTCTGAGTAGCTATCACATCTGGTATGAAAAAATACTAGCTCTGTGATGCCTCATCTGGTATGAAAAAAGACTAGCTCTATGATGCCTCATCTGGTATGAAAAAGGACCAGTTCTATGATGCCCTACCTAGTATGAAAAAGGACTAGCTTTGGGAAGGCTCATCTAGTATGAAAAAGGACTAGCTCTGAGTGGCTGCCACATCTGGTATGAAAAAGGACCATCTCTATGATGCCTCATCTGGTATGAAAAAGGACCAGCTCTGTGATGCCCTACCTAGTATGAAAAAGGACTAGCTCTGGGAAGGCTCATCTAGTATGAAAAAGGACTAGCTCTAAGTAGCTGCCTCATCTGGTATGAAAAAGGACCAGCTCCGAGATGATACATCCAGTATGAAAAAGGACTGGATCTGTAGATGTTCCTATGATGAGAAGAATCAAGAGATAGCACCTGTGATGATGCCCAGTGATCGAGTGATGATGATCCAGATCCAGTGATGATGATCCAACAGTGATGATCCAGATCGAGTGATGTTCTAGATCCAGTGATGATAGCCAGTGATGATCCAGATCCAGTGATGATGTTTCATGATGATCTAGATCGAGAGATGATCCAAATCCGATGACTTGAAGACGAAGATGACTTGAAGACTCAAAAGACCTGAGATGCAGATGACGAGATGATCCAGTTGATATAGAGAAGAAGACCAGTGCTGAAAATTGTGTCGAAAGAATACCTAGTTAAGAGGGAGTGTTGATGTATTTGTAACTTCAGAATGCATTCATCTATGTATCTTATGTATTGTAACCTAATGTCTATCCGCAATGTATCTATAATGTAATTGAGTCATGTTGTCATGCCTCGATGTTCCAATCAAGAGAATCCATAATGTAAACAAGTCATGTCAAGTCATAGTGTGTAACCCTCCGATTGTCTAAGGGTTAAAGTCCCCACAGTTCTGGGGCACTAGGGTTATTTGACTCTCCTAGTAGAGGTCGACCCTGGTAGGGTTTTAGTCATGTCAGGATTAGTATAAATAGAGAACTGGAGTCTCTATTTATCACACAACTCATCCACACTCAAGTGTAGCGCATATTTGAGGAAGGAGAAGACACTGGGGCTAGATAAGAAGAAGATTACTGCTGTTGGGAGATCACTTACTGTCTTGGGGATTTTACTGTTTTGGTGCTGATTCTATCTCTGAGGAAGTTGTGGATTTTTTTCTTTTATGGTTTCCCGGAGGATAAACACTGTGTTCATTGTCTCTTGTGTTTGATTGTTGTGCTTGTTATTCTCTCAGTAAAGATCCTAATATAATGTTAGATTAATGATGAAATTCTAACACGTACATGAGTAGTATTTTATAATTATGTATGATAAATACACTTTAAATTTATTTGATAATGTGAGTTAAATATTATTGATAGTGTTTGGGAAATTTCTTCCAAAATTCTAGATCAATTTCCAACTTTTAGCTCCTTCAATGGAATTGTTTTGAGTATATTTGTGATTTTGCATATGAAGTGTTTGAAGAAATGTTAAAATGATTTATATCAATGTTATTACTGATCAAAAAAATTATTTATAGTTGGATTGAAATTTTAATGATTCGATGAGCTGTGGATTTAATTATACTAGTGATTCCTAGAATTACTAGTCAATTCAGATGAGTAGAATTAGCTAGTTTTGTGAGTTATTTAATGGACTAAATTTGGGTGGAAATATACATACATATGAAATTAGGTGACCCATGATATTATTTACTTGAGAAACATTTTTCATATATTTCTCTTTATTTTGAATTTGGAAGGTTAAATTGGAAACTAGATACATTGCGGTGAAAATTGATAACTAGTTGGGGATCGAAATATTTGTTTTTGTAAAAATGAAATGCCACATCCATGTGCCATGTTTATAACATGTTATTTTTATTTTTGTGTCTAATTATCAGGTGTTATCCTTTACTTATGGATGCATTCCCTTTTGGTTCAATTATTTAAACGTAATTCCTTGTAGTGAATGTTAACTAGTTTCATTGGAATTTATGGAAAACTCATCTTATGTGCAATTGGAATGATCTAGAAATAAAAATTTAATTGGATGTAGATACACGCTTAAATATTTTCTCAATTTCTATATTATTTTTTTTGTTTTAATGGCATGGTTACAATTTGAGTTGTGCAAGAATAATGCTTATATTGGAAAACTAGTTAACTAGTCGTGTGAACACTCTTTCATAATTACCATGATTAATTATTGTAATTTTGGTAATTAAGAATTATTTACATATACTTAGCTATTATTAATACATTGGGATTGATAATATATTTTTATTTGTTAAACAATTGGATTTGTGATAAGAGTATTCATTTACGCACTAAGTGTCGTAATTAACACATTAATTACTAGTTAACTGTGAATAAAGATTAATTAGCCTTTAGAAGTGGTTGTAATATCTGATATAGATTAGATTGAAAGATTGATAATGTTATATGGTGTTAATAAAATCACCCATCCCTTGTATTAGCACCATTTTGGGGCTAAATAATTAATAAGGGATTTGGCAAGTAAATGGATAAATAAGGCTAGAAAATTTTCTTATCATATCAACTCGATGAATGATAATGAGATTCTGCAGGTATTTCAAAGGATCATTTCTAAGTTGGAAATACAAAACAATTGAAAAATTCCAATTTTCAGCTTTTCTAATGAATAAGAGAGAAGAAATATGCTCCAGGTTAAATGGTGACAGCAGATGAACAACCTGGATGCACAGCGGACAAGATCAAAGGCCAAAAACTCATTTCTGCCCAAGGAAATTTGCGAGTGGAAGAGCGAAAGAGGTAAAAAATTGGTTATAAAAAATTAGTAATCCCGACTTCTTCTTTCTGTAGTCCGAGATCCAATGGTTCAAAGAGCTTCCGCACAAATCTACGGTCCAGGGAAAAGAAGGAAGAAAAATGGCAGAAATCAGAAAGCGAAAGATACAAAAGTTTGGTCATAAAGAGTTAAAACTTCCACCTTCTTGTTTTTGCAGTCTGAGATCCGATGGCTCAGAGCGATTCCACCAAAGATCAATGGCTTAGAAAAGAACAAGAGGGTGGAGATCGAAAATTGGAAATACAAAAATATTCTATCATCAAAATTTGAAGTCCTGCTTTACGCGATCTGCAAGATCTACGATCGAGAGAGTTTTAGCCAAAGATCAACGGTGCAGAAAGAAAATGGCAAAAACAAAATTTGAAAAGCAGAAGAAACAAAATTTTGGTCGTAAAGAGTTAAAACTTCCTCCTTTTTCTTTCCGCAGTCGAATATCCGATGGCTCAAAGTGCTTCCACCAAAGATCAACAGTGCGGAAAGAAAAGGGCAGAAGTGAAAAATGTAAATTTTTGGGTTGCGAAATTGGAAAACCTGACTTCCACTTTCCGCAGTCTGAGATCCGACGGTTCAGAGAGCTTCCACACATCTCAGTGGTGCAGAAAGAAAAGGGTGGAAAGGAAAATATCGAAAAGCAGAAATATGAAGTTTTGGTTATAAAAAGTTGGAATCCTACCTTCCACTTTCTGCAACCTGCATCTTTACCTTAGATCAATGGCTCGCAAAATGTCTGCCTAATATTGACAGTGTGGAAAATGGGAACATGTGCATGAGTTAATTTGACTTCCAAATAAGTGGAAACTAGTACAAGGCATAGCTTTCAATGACCCAGATCAACAATAGGAAGAAATATATGGTGGATGTGCATTTCGTAGCCAGAACATGCACGGAAGATAACATATTTCGAGGCTACAAAATATTGTATACCCCGCACCTTTGAACGTGGGAGATCATGGTAGATATTTGATCTATGGTCTAGGTTGATTTCACAATGGGATCATGCACAAAGATTAAAAAAATGAAGGATTGAAAAATCGGGTAAAGGCTGCATCGTTGGACGGTTAGGATATCTCGTAGATCAATATCTACAGTTGAGGTTTATTTCGTAGGATGAATATGAAAGGAATATTGAAGTTGTTGCAGGATTCCCAGAAACGTTTAGAACTATAATTTTCATCCAGCAGGAGTGGTTTCCAGGTGTCTAATTTTCCATTTTTTTCCGTCATGCGCGTCCCAGCATGCTTTCCTGTTTTTCTTATGATCATGGTGAATCTTCCAGATCAGCATTTGTTAGGATTTTGATTCCCACGTTGTAACTGAATTTGGCTCTGTTTCGAGGTTGGTATCAAGAGACTATGATATTATAAATATACCCTCAATAGAGGAAGAGAGGTGTTGGAACCTGTGAGGTTCTGGGTTATGTAATTTTATATATTCCCTTAATAAAAATGACAGAGCCGAATGTTGGCTTGTTGCTGCAAAGACTCCTGCATATCTCGTTGTTATAGTCTGTAATTTCCTTTCTTATGTGCATGTCTTCTTGTTAAACTTTCCATTATGTTTTCTTTCATATCTGGGATGAGTTTGTAATAGTTCATAATTCATATATGTTTATGCTCTGGCTATTATTTCAGATATCCACCAATACTTTCAACCAAAGTTGATGCAAAATTCATCTCTTGATGCTCTGTATTGATGGCCTATCATTCTTTCTTCTTTATCACCAGACCAAAAACATTTTGAATGTAACCGAGTGCTACCTTGCCTTCGTAGAATTTTCACCTACAAGCAGTTCTATGATTCATAAAATATTTGTGACTCCATAGCCCAATGTATGCTTTCCATGTTTCAACCACCAATTTAATCTGAAACTTTATTACATTTTATAATCTAGCCTTGTTAAAAATCTTTGAGAGATCCCTCTCTAGAAAGGAAGAAGCCATCTCCATTTCTTAAAGTGGTTCTGTTGTTACCATGGGATTTACCCTCCACAACCTAGGGTGCAATTATGAGTGCTAACACCTTGTATCATTTGTTGGAATAATTATTGAATTTATTTTAATTTATTGGTAATTAAATGGATTTTGTCGAAATTAAATCATGAAAAATGAAATTAAATATTTATTTGACTAATTCGTTGTGCTAAAATTATATAATTATCCCTATAAAGATAATGATGTGTCCCTAATACCCTTTTATATCCTTTAGGGACATTACATATGGTATTATATTTCTGGTTGGAACACTGGGGTTGTTGGGCCTATTGGTCGCTTTAAATTTGCTTGCTCGAACAAAAGTTAAATGTTGCTATATGAAATTTAGTCATGAAATTGATACTATATTTGTGAAAGATGAAATTTATTTGTTATTTTGAATATTTGGAAGATTTTTGAAAATAATAATATCATTTTTATGCATGTTGGCTTAGTTATTTATTTTAAAAATTGAAGACTAGTATAATATGATTTGTTTCTTCTTAACTAGATAATTAATTATTATTTGAGAAAATAAATAAATATGATAATGGAATGTTAAAAAAACTTTGAAGGAACACGTTTTATCTCACACTAAATAATTTAACCCAATAAGACCTTGCAGAGAAAAATAGTAGAAGATGGAAGTTAAAGGAACAACCACTTATGGCCCTGAAGAGGAATATGTAGGAAGAAGGAGGAGTAGTTCATCCGTTGAATTGGAATACTAGGTTAAGAAATTTAATGAAAGGATCACTCACCTTCAAGAACATATCATGAAAGAACTAATATTATTAAATGCTACCCAAGACAAGAAATAAATAAAAGGAAGGAAGACTTACTCTAGGATGGACTTTCCACCATATAGTTATTCTACACTTCCCTTGAGAAAAAGAGCTAGAAGTCTTGATAGTCCAACTAGATTTTCATATGACTGTAATAGTAGAAGGAGAAGGTATGAACATGATTATTTTATGGGGTAATTAAGAAATGTTAAACCTCTAACCTTTGATGGTGAAGTTAAATAGGGTGAAGAAGAAAAAAAATGGTTAGTAGGGCTCCAAAAGTTTTTCCAGTTTCATAACTATTCATCAACCATGGAATCAAGAATAACTATCTATCATTTTTAGGGAATAGCCTCTCTTTGGTGGGAACATTTGGTTAAGATGAAATATATTAATGAAGAAAATATCACTTGGAAAAAGTTTGAAAAGTATTTTCAACAAGAATACCTTTCATAGAAATACTATGATAATAAGATGGAAGAATTATTTGAACGAGAAGAGATTTATTGAACTATTAACTTATGTAGACTATATAAAACATGAGAAAGTAGATATTCAAATATTTCTAAGTGGACTTCCAACTTTTTACAGGGATAAGATTCAATACGATATGCCCAGATCCTTAAAGAAGTAATCGACAAGGAAAAACATTTGTGTAAGTTGTATAAGATTAAGGAACATAAAAACTTGAAGGATAAGAAGAGTGTTACAAGAGACCAAAGAAAGAAGGGAACCAAGCCCCATATCAACAAAAGTGATAATTTTCATAAGCATATAGATTCAGATAAGATACCTCCTTTTAGATGTTGGAATTGTAATGAAAATCACTATGAAAGGGATTGTCCACATAAGAAAAGAGAAAACATTCACAATATTCAAGGATCAATAGTAGGTGATGTTGGTAAGACTCAAAAGATTTATACAGCTGTGGAAGGTAGGAATGCAAATCATCAGTCTCACATAATATAAGTGGTAGGTAATATTGGTAATAGAACTATGTCTATTTTTTAATTGACTCGTGATCTAATAATAGTTATGTTGCACATAGTGTAGCTTTGAATTGTTCTCTTAAGAAAAATAACCTTGACGTAGAAGTACTTGTACAGTTTGCAACTGGAACTAAAATAAAAGTCACATAAATAGTAAGAAAGTGTCCTTCGGAAATATTTGGCTTAAATAATTTAGCATATTTGAATGTTATCCCCTAGGCTCTTACGATGTTTTTATTGGTATGGATTGGTTGAATACACACTGATATATCTTAGATTGTTACAATAAGACTTATATGTGTCTAGATGAGAAAGGAAACATAGTCAAATTTAAAGGAATACATATATCGATATCTTTAATAAAATTTGCGTCCTTACAGTCAAAGAAACATTTTAGAAAAAGGTGTCAAATTTATGCAACTCACCTAGAAGAATATAAGGAAAAGGAAACTCAAATACAGGACTACCTAGTATTACAGAAACTTATAGATGTATTTCAAGAGATACTCGGAATGCCTTCTAGAAGAGATATAGACTTTACTATTAATCTAGTGCCTGGTACATTTTGTTCATCTAAATTCCCTCATAGGATGAGTACACTTGAATTGAAAGAGTTACAGATGCAGTTAGAGGAGTTATTGAAGAAAGGTTATATCATTCCTAGTGTTTCACCTTAGGGAGCACCCATTTTGTTTGTAAGAAATAAAGATGGTACCTTGAGACTTTGTATAGATTACGAGCAATTAAATCAAGAAACTATCAAGAACAAGTATCATTTACCAAGAATTGATGACTTATTTGATCAATTAAGGGGTGCCACAGTGTTTTCAAATATAGATCTCAAGTTAGGTTATCATCAGGTTAGAATTAAGGAAGAGAACATCAATAGGAAAAATCTTGGAACAAGATATGGTCACTATGAGTCTACAGTTGTTCCATTTGGTTTGATAAATGTACTAGCTACGTTTGTGTGCTTGATGAATGGGATTTTTCAAAAATATTTGGACAATTTTGTGATTGTTTTCTTGGATAAAATACTATTTTATTCTAATACAAAGAAAGAAAACAAAGAATGCTTGAGAATATTAATGCACGTACTCTAAGAGAATCAACTCTACGTTAAGTTAAGTAAGTTCTCTTTTTATCATAACAAGATTCACTACTTAGGACACATTGTATTAGAAGAAGGAATCTCACTTGACCCCAAAAATATAGAAGCAATTATGAATTGGCCAACACCTAAGAATATGTTAGAAGTTAGATCTTTTATGGGACTAGTAGGTTACTATTGCAAGTTTATAGAAGGATTTTCAAAGATTGCACATCTGATAACTTCTTTACAAAAGAAAGGTATAAAGTTTAATTGGACATTTACATGTGAAAAAAGTTTTAATAAGCTTAAATAGATGCGCATTAGTGCACCGGTTTTGAAAGTTAAGAATCTAGATTAGAATTTTATGGTATGTACAAATGCATGTCAGCAGGGTATAGGTGGTGTGTTAACTCAGAATGGGAAGATTATTTGTTATGATTCTAGGAAGATAAAGTAACACGAACAATATTATGCTACACATGACTTGGAATTAGTAGCAGTAGTACATGATTTAAATATATGGAGACACTACTTAATGGTAAAGAAATTTGAATTAAGAATTGATCACCATGGACTAAAATACTTGTTCAAACAACCTAATATAAATGAAATATAAAATATGGATGGAACTACTATGTGAATATGATTTTGACATTAAACATATAAAAGGAAAAGGAAATAAAGAGGTGGATACATTCAATAGAAAAATGCATGTGATGCATGTAGCTATCAGTACTAGCACTTCATATTTAAAGGATATAATAAAAGAGACAAACATTACAGATGAATTCTTTCAATAGGTAAAAGCATGTTTGCAGCAGCAAGGAACAACACATAAGTTTGAACCCTATAAACTTGAAAATGGAATACTTAAGTATAAGAACAGGGTCTACATTCCTAACTTAAAAAACGTAAAGAAATTGGTCTTAAAATAAATGCATGATGTACTTTATGTAGGTCACTATGGTTATAAAAAGACAGTAGCAACAACTAAGAAGGATTATTACTGGCCAAAAATGAAAAGGGAAATTGCATATTACATATCTAGATGCTTAGAATGTTCGAAAGTGAAATTTTAACATAGGCACTATGCGGGTTTGTTACAACCTTTACAGATACCAGAATGGAAATGGAATGTATTCATTGTGGATTTTATCACTAAATTACCTAAGACAATGTCACAATATGATTCTATTATGGTAGTGGTAGACAAATTAACTAAAGAAGTTCACTCTATACTAGTTAATACTACACATAAAACAACTAAAATATCATATATTTATATGAAATAGGTATCTATATTGTTGGTATTCTGAAAGTAATTATGTCAGACATGGATTCAAAATTCAAAGGTCATTTTTGGAAAGGCTTGTTTAAATGTTTTGGAACATATTTAAATATAAGTAATTCATGTCATCCTCGAACAGATGGATAGACAGAAAGGGTTAATCCAGTTATTGAAGAAATGTTAAGAATGTATGTAATCGATTAACCTAATAAATTGGAAAATTATTTGCATCTTATGGAATTTTATTATAACAATGGTTATCACTCTTATTTGAAAGTAAGTCCTTTTGAAGCAATGTATGGAAGAAAATGAAACGTGCCTATTAGTTGGGACAATCCAACAAACAAAGTTATAATTGGGCCAGGATTATTAAAGGGAATGGAATATTAGATGGTCGGGATTAAAAAAAAATTGAAAACAACTCGGGATAGACAGAAAAATTTATGCAAATCATAATAGTATTGAAAGTTAGTTTCAGGTTGAGAATCGTGTGTTTTTTAAATTGAAACCGAAAAAGAGTGTTTCAAACTTGGGTAATTGTTCTAAACTTGCAGCTAGATATTGCGGCCCCTTTGAGATTTTGGAAAAGATAGGACCAGTTGCTTATGAACTAGTTTTTCCTCCTAGCATAAAAGTGCATAATGTGTTTCATGTCTCTTTGTTGAAAACGTATGTGCATGATCCTAGGCATATAATTGATCAGAGTATGATACAGGTAAACTGTAGAGTAGATACTTTTTTTCTACATTAGATAATAATGCATATGATATGATATATTGTTTCCTAGATTATTTTGATATTGACATATGATCCTTGTTATCATGTTGGTATATATATGATTTCATGTTGAAATGTATACATGATGTTGATTATGTTTTGTAAATATATTTGATATGACTAGGTGGTGTCAGAAGGAGACATTTCGGTAGAGCACGTTTCCATTATAGGTAATAAGAACAAGCTTCTTAAGAATAGAGAAATATGGCAGGATAAATTTTAGTGGAGCCACTATACTCCTAAGGATGCAACTTGGGAATTGGAATATGTGATGGAGGAATACCCTCATCTATTTTGAGATTTTGTGGCATGTATGTGTATACATTGAGGATGATGCATGGTTTAAGGGGGGAGGGTTGTAATAACCTTTGGTTTAGCCATGGACATATTATTATTTTTTATGTTGGAAATAATGGCATAAGGTTCCTAGACTATGGTTTGCACATTATTATTATTTTTATTATGTTGAACTTATAAATAATTAATAAAATAAAAACAATTGGACAATCAATGCCACGAAAGAGAGTTTGAGGAACCATGATGTTACAAGTAAGGAGTTATGGAAAAGATTTAACCTATGTGTGTTGATCCTATGTTGATATTGTACACCCTTCTTATGTACTTGATGGACCCTCTTGGTTATGTACCCTCACATTTTATGTTACTCCTTGGTTTTATTTACCTTGAGCTTAATTTTATTTGAGGAGTCCATGTCTCACCTAGTGCGCCCTCATGAGTTGGATTAGTGTGTCTCTTGGTGTTTCCACTTGATGTGTAACTCCTATTTTCTATTTTGGATTGTAAATATCATACTTCTGTCCCTCTCTCTCCCAATTATAATTTCTCATGAAGGAATTCAATTTGCTTGTTTTAAAGAGTCACTCTTGTGTGTTGGTTCATGTTTTTGCTCTTGTGCTTGTGTTTGGCACTTGTGTTTTGATTTTGATTCTCATGGTAAGAGATCCTTGTTGATCCTATGCCCAAGCTGAGTTACTCTAGAGTCACTAATATTTTTCCTAGAGCCATTGGAATTTCCCTGGATTGGAAGTGCTACTTTCCATTGGGTTATGGTTCAATTGTTGTTTGGGGGACACTGAAATTTCCTGGGGTGGAAGTAGAGGTTATACTTTCCATTGGGTTGTGATTGGACTGATTTCTTATGAGAATTTGTGGTTTAGTATGAACTTTATCATGTCATCATGGTTCCATATCAGGGGTGACCATTTCAAAGTGATTTTTTGATTGCATTGTGTCTACGGTTGGGCGGAACATGGCACGTTCAATTTCGGTTGCGTATTTGGAAAAACTAACTGCTTTATATCATGTTTATTTCATTTATTCGGGTATAATATAATTTATTTATGTATTCAAGATAAATATTGACAAAATTTATGAGCTATTTGTAGAATAAACCTCTCATGGAATTCAATCTATTTATGCAAGTAAATTTTGTGAAGGAATTGGAAACTAGTTTTTGGGATTTTGTGCACAAATTGTTCGAGGAAATTATTATTTGGAACATATTCTATAGAAATGATATTTTTTACATGATAATTATATAATGCATATTTTTATGTTACAGTATCATTGGAATAGCTTAAGACACTTCTCTTTGATGCTTCTACCTTTTATTCAAAAACTAGTTCTTCGATTGGATTTTTTTGCATAGTTTGGAGACTTGGAACATGAAGTGTTTGTAAAAATTACTAAGTTTTATTTTATGATTATGTATAATAAATAAAATTGAAATTTTTGTGATAATTTTAATGGAAATATTCTTGATAAGTTTTGGGAAATGTCTTCTGAAATTCTAGATCAATTGTCAATTTCTAGCTCTTTCAATGGAATTGTTTTGAGTAGATTTGTGACTTCACATATTAAGTGTTTGAAAAAATGTTAAAATTATATATAAATATATTCTTAATTATAAAACATGTTATTTATATTTTTAATGCCATTTGAATTATTCTATGATATGTGGATTTAATTATTCACGGTGATTCCTATAATAACTAGTCAATTCGGATGAGTAGAATTAGCTAGTTTTGTGAGTTATTTAATGGATTGTATATGGGAGGAAAGATAAATAAAATGAATGTATATGACCCATGATAAAGTTTCCATGAGATACAGTATTCATATACTTCTCTTTATTTTTCATTTTGAAGGTTAAATTGGAAACCGGGTACATTGCGGTGAAAATTGATTACTAGTTGTGGATTGAAATCTCTATTTTCATAAAAACAGAATGCTACAGCCATGTTCCCTATTTCTAACATGTTATTTTTATCTAGGTGTATACTTATGATGTTTGATCCTTTAATTATGGATGCATTTCATTTTGGTTCAGTTATTTAAACTCAATTCCTTGCGATGGATGTTAATTAGTTTCATTGGAATTGATGGAAAATGTCACCTTATGTGCAATTGGAATGATCTGCAAATAAAAATTTATTTGGTAGTAGGTGAATGATAAAATATGTTTTTAATGGATGTAGGATTTATTTTGGGTTTAATGGCATGATTACAAGTTGATTCTATGCAAGACTAGCTGCTTATATTGGAAAACTAGTTAACTAGTTTTATGAACTCTCTTTCATAATTACCATTATTAATTATTGTAATTTTTTTAGTTAGTCCTTATTTACATGTAATTAGATGGTATTAATACATTAGGATTGATAATCAATGGTTATTTGTTAAATTATTGGATTTTTTATAAGAGTCAGAATTTGTGCACTAAGTGTCGTTAAGTGTCATAATTAACACCTTAATTACTAGTTAACTGTGAATAAGATTAATTATCCTTTAGAAGTGGTTGTTAAGTGGTATGTTGTGCAAGGACAAAAAATTTGGCATATTTTAAGGCTCTCTTTTTTTCCTATAAAATTGTCCTTTTGTATTTCTTTGTTCAGTCTGCAAGTTTTCAACAATTCTGAACTAGTGGTTAAGTGGTCTGTTGGGAAGGCTATGGTTTCTTAGGTTGGTTTGATCTATTTCATGGAGCAGCTGAAGGTGGTTCATGGTATGTTTTAGTATCTCTATATTCAACATGTTAGAAGTATTTTTAATACTGGGGAGATTCTTTTTCTAAGAGAGGGATCCTCCTTCATCCAAGGGCTCTCTACTTAAAAGAATTTCAAGGGGGGGCTCTAGTTAATGTTTAGGCTATCCCTTTTGTAGAATTATGATCTAGTATTACGGTTCTTAATTCTAGTTTTACTTGCATGTTTTGGATATTTATTCTATAGGTCCTTTTGAATTTTTTGGTAGAATCCTTAGCTAATGCTCTGATACTCCAATTTCTTGATATTGCCTTTGAGGCACTGAAGATTGTATTTTTGTTTATATTAATAAAAATACCTTTTTTTGTGGCCGGGAGGGGGGGGGGGGATAATTATCCTTTAGAAGTGGTTTTCATATCTGATATGGATTGTATTGAAGGTTTGATTATTTTATATTATGTTAATAAAATTTCCCAGCCCTTAGATCATTTGTTGGAATAGTTATTAAATTTATTTTAATTTTTGGTAATTAAAGGGATTTTGTCGAAATTAAATCACAAAAAAATAAATTAAATATTTGTTTGACTAATAAAATGTGCTAAAATTATTTAACTAGAATTAGAGAGAAAATGGTATGTCCTTGATACCCTTTAATACCCTTTAATATCCCTAAGGGACATTACAACAACAGTGCGGATATAGACCCCTACATCGAGAGGGTAGTATTTTTTTTAAATGGTTGTGAGTTGTTGATGCTTAGATAAACTACAAATGCACCAATGCATGTATTACATAAAAAGCACCGGTGTGAGTACGTATTACGCCCCAACACCTATATTAACATGGAAACTAGAGGGACGTTAAAAAAAAATTTTGGGATGAAATGGTGGTGCGTATATTAAACACTGCACTAGTGCATTACTTAAATATAAAGCACCAATACAGTAAATATAATCACACATTTGTCATTTACAGTGTCGATGCAAATGTTGAGATGTGTCACACCAGTGCTTTCGTCCTATTTAAACAACTAAATGCATTTATGCAGATATAGGCACGTGCACCAAGAGGGAAAACATTATTTCAAAAAATTGGAGAGATGTTTCTTGTTATATAAATAACTAACGCATTGGTTCATGTATTACATAGAAAGCACCAATGCGAGTATGTATTATGCATTGGTGCCTATATTACATGAGCACTAAAAGGATGTTAAATTTTAATTATTCTGGATGAAATGGCGGTGTGTATATTATATATCCCACTAGTGCCTTTATTAAATATAAAGAATTGGTGCAATAAATATAATAGTATGGTTTGTCATTTATAGTGTCGGTGTAATTTTGAAATGTGATGTACCAGTGCGATAGTGTTTGTAATATGCGTCATTGCATGTTATCTATAAAAACACATTAGTTTGTATTTCTTGCATACACCATTTAGTGAGTTCAAAACAATAAAATGCAGTAATGTACATATATTTTAACTAAATGTTTAAAAAAAATGAGTTATTCATCTCAAAATTAAATATTTTTTTAATAATATCGATTTTTATATTTTAATTGTAATTTTTGTATATATAATGATTGCATTTATGCATTATGCAATGGATTACACCTCTATTTTTTGTAACAATGTAAATCATTCATATATTAAATATTAGCAATGCAACATTTTATAACATTAGACAATGCAATAAATTAAGAAACTCATTTTATTATATATGAGCAATAAACCCATTGTCGTACAAAATGGGACAATGTAAAGATCCACAATAATCAAAATGCATCCAATATGTAATTATTACACCTATTGGTAACCCATCAGCATTCAATCGGGATAGTATGCCCAATACATTAAACAGAATGCCAAATGTTATTGTTACACTTATTGTGGTAACATGTCCTCATGCAAGACATTATGTCAAGTACATTAAACAAAATCCCTAAATTTCATATATTAATATTCCAAATCATACAACTTCCTGTAACATTCAATTATATTGATTGGAATTCATCACTTGAATTGTTTACATCGCTCGAGTTGCATGCATGCCTCATTTATGATCACCTATAGGTGATTTTATACTTGGGTTATTTAACCTAATGTTTTGTTGATCGACTTCTATTTGATGTTGCTTCTCTTCATGTTCCATGTAAAAACATAGAAATAAAGTTTAATATGTATAATTCGATTTATATAGTACAATTTACATGAATGAATTGAGCGGAACATAAAACATACACATTATTTTGAATCCATTCCTCATGCCGTATTTCAAAATGTCTTTTGTTGGCTCCACTCCATACTTTGTTTCTTGAATGTTTAATATGCCATGATAAAGCATAGATATAATTAATATAAAGGTTTCGTGTTGTTCCATTAACTGTAAAATGAGGGAAGTTAAACAATATAGGTACTTAAATTGTTCAATCAACCCTTGATACGCCAACATATACTCACAACCCATAATTAAACCAATGTCAATCAATTAGTTGGATGGATCTTCTTTGTATCTTAGAACCTATTAGAAGACATCCATGGATAAGAGTAAATTAATTATTTAAATATAAATATCTCAACAACTATGAAATCTTAAGTATGAAACCATAAGTACTCACAAATTTTTTGATCAACCCTTTTCTACCTCGTAGTCCTATCTTATGTATTGAATAGGTTCCATTTTGTTTTCTTTTCTGTGGCAAAACAATTGAAAATTGGTATTTCAAGTGATATTTAAATCCATTGTACATAAAAGAATGAATCAATGATTCATACATATGATATGTGTTGTTGTTGTGATTTCTCATCATGCAATGAAATTATGATCATTTATTTTACCATATCCTTGTAAAGTTTTTTTGACATCCCTACTAGCATGTTTTGTATTTCCCCTTGTTTGTCCTCTAGAATTTTCATAATCTACCTAAAAAAACAAAAACCATAAAAGATTTTTTTTTCAATTTGCATTGCTTGAATATGAAAGCATGGTGAGCACTACATTTATGTGGGCATACATAGTGCCCTTCTTTGACCTGAGTGTTTCCTTCCTTCCTCTTACACCAGAGCAGCTTCCTTACACATCGATAGGTACCTTATTCTATCTCATTTATAGCTGCCAACTATGTATTGATTATTGACTCAGATACTAATGGTGTTGGATCACCAGATGAAACAACCTCCTCTGCTTGTGCTGGGGTTACAGGTTAGGAACTACTTCCTCCATTGTGAGGCGATCAACCACCGGTAGTAAAGGAGGAACGAGAGCCATTTTCATTTTTCCCATTTTAGAAGAAAATCAAGATAGTAAATATAGAAAAAAATGGTAATTCCTGGGACATAATATAGTAAAGAATGCTTAGTAATAGTACTTTTTATATGATTCATTTTTGTTATTGTGATATTTTACTATTGCAAGTCTCACAGGTCTCGTTTCCCATGGCTCTGGAAGCACTTGTTGTAGTTTCTATATAATATAATTATGAGTTTGATTTTTGTACTGTAAGTGGAAGGTAGGTCTATACATTCTTTCCACCATATCCCTCATAGTTTTGTAAAAAACATCTCCCTCTCGTTAACTTCCAAAACCACTTTAGATTAACAAAGGACCGATTCATCGTCATTAATATTCTTAGGACAAGATTCCATTCCCTCGTTCTCAGTCCCTTCACAACGTTAAAAAAAATCAAATTGAGTGTTTAAAACATGTTAACAATTATTGTTATGAAATTCATTTTTAGTAAAATTCCAAAGAAAAACATCATGTTGATTACTGTTTGATCCACCTGGTTCGTCTCTTTTCAACATTTCCATTAATATTTTGTGCTCTTTTTCAACTTAGATTGCAGACAATATTACATAGTTTCTTCAAGTCTGTGCTCTACATGACACATTTAACCAAAAACTATCATTAATTTAAACCTACAAATAACTTGAATATATTAAATTTTTAATAAAAACATAAAGAAATTGTCATCTTCTCTTGTTGAGATGAGAAACCATCGTGCCCGCTGCAATAAGTTGTTTCCATTGAAATTTTGTTAGCCATCTCCTATAAAACAAAATCTAATAATGGCCAAATATAGAAATCGAAGAAATATTATTTACAAGCTACAATATTGGTGCATGTACTAAAATAAGCACACCAGTAGCTCTAAGAAGTAGATCTTGCTACGAAGATAATTCTCACAAGAAGAAGCTAAGAAGAAGAACAGGAAGTAGATCTTGCTACTAAGATAATTCTCACAAGAATAATCTAAGAAGAAGAAGAGGAAGTAGATCTTGCGACTAAGATAATTCTCACAAGCATACACATGAAAAATAGAGAGAACAAAAGAGATTGAATCACATGAATGAAGAAATAAATATTGGAGTGTATCCTTCCATTGAATAATGATGAATAATAATGTACATAAATAGTGTTATTGGAGCATTATACAATTGAATCTATATCCTACTCTCCTATTTCTATGGGGTGGGTGAATCCCAATCGACAGAAAAGAAATCAATTATCACAATAATCCTAAGATCGTAAACCTTCTTTCATGGAATTTGAGAAGGGGAGGAAGAGAGGAGAATACCTCTTGTATCCTTGAAGTTTGATGGATTTCCTTGATGTTTTTCCTTGTAGCTCCTTGAATCTCCTTCGGACCTACAAATATCACCACAAAATCCTTCCTATTATTTTACCAAACTATCTTTAAGAAATATAGGTTAGATCTAATTGCCTACCAATTCTACATCAACATGAAAATTGAAGGGAAAATATTGAACAAGAATTGGGAAGAAAATGAATTGATTCATAATATATGAACATGGATAAATACTTACAACCCGTGAAAGTGACTTCCTTCTCCGTAGATTAGACCTACTCCTCTACCATCCATGTCTTTGATGCCCAAAAACTTTGTAGTAGAAAAGCGATTTCTAGACCTCAATTCCTCCTTCATGCCTTTGATATCCAATTTGTTTCCTCTAATTCACCTCATATTCTTCCTTATATAGGATTGGGGTTTGTGCACCCAATCATTTAACCATGAATGTGGGATTAGTATTTTTGAATATTTTTTATTATTTCCTTCAAAAACCCCACTTTACCTAGTTTTTTAGGCATCAAACTTGATTTTCTGTTGCACCTGGAAATCTCACATTGCTTATAAGCCTCCATGAGAATTTCACCTTGCCTTTCAACCTCCCAGAAAGCCTGGCTTGAGTCACCTTGGTAACTTTTTTTCCAGACCTAGAGGGGACAACGCCTTCTTGTTTTTTGCACAGAGCGTCAGCGACACCTATCCCAATTGAGAAAAAAGCGTCATTTTCCCTCTTTTTTGAAAAAAACCCTAGGTTGAGGCTTCTGTCAGTTTTTCTAAGAGCACCGATGGTCAGTAAATGAGAAAAAAAGATGTTTCTAGAAGCTTCCATGTGGAAACCTCCATAGTTTTAGTTCCTATATGCTTGGGAGAGGTGGAATTCGCCTTCGTCACCTATAGGGATCTCATCCTATCCTTTTTCCAAGTCATATCTTGATTTCTAGGCCTATAAATAAAGCATTCATGAGGAGAGTGGAGGAGGCCAGGAAAAGAACCCTTATGCTGCTAGTTTGAAGTCTGAATCAGAGGAAAAGTAGAGTTAGCTTATGGTTTGAGAGGTCTTCATAGTCATAGAAGATTGTAGACATTCTTGTTGAGATCGAAACCATCGACATCAAGGATTTTGGTTGTACTTCTTTCTCATCCATATATTAATACAAATACATTTTCCTTTCCTATATTTGATTGTATTGATTGTAATTGGATATTATTGGATTCCTTGATCACCAATATTAATAGTCAATTTATAATGATGCTCTCATCCATTTTTTTTGTCTTATGATCCATTTTGTAGGCACTGAACTATTGCAAGGACTTTTTGGAAAGAAGACAAGAAGATCTAAGGTTAAGGTATATTGTCTTTCATGTTAGTTGATTTGATTATTCAAGGAAAGGATATGTTGTTGTGTATTTTTGTGCTATAGTTGTGACTTACATTGCAAAGGAACAAGCAGTGTCTGCACTGATTGAGAATTCATGATAACAAATTTGGTGACTCCGCTGGGGAAAGATTAATCCAGTCAGATTTGGTACATATCCAGTCATATCTACAAACTTCGGTAACCATTCCATCTATGAAGGTCATTATCTCTCCTTTTAGTTGTTTCAGTTAACAAGGTAAGTTTTCTATCTTATGTTTCCAATTCTTTGCCTCTGTTCTGATTAGTTTTTTACCCTTTTTGTTCAGTCCAGTTCAGTTTTTTCTGGTTTCTCCTATAGGCTTTCATCCTTTCAGTTCACTGTTCAGTGGTGCTTTTCCTTTTGGCTGACAGAGCGTCAGTTCATCCCAGGGCGTGTTTTCCAGTTTTGGACAGAGAGCCGACACCGCCTTCTCCTTTGACTGACAGAGCATCAATGACACATGTGTGCAGAAGGCTAGGAGCTCTGTGACAGCCTAGGATGCCCTAGTGCAAAGCCCTTCGACACGCCAAGGTAGGTCTTCAAAAACTGCCTGTTTAATAAATTTTTGTTCAAAATTTGTAAATTGTCCTGTTCTCTGAAGTTTTTGGTGGTTTGCTTGCTTGCTTGCTGTCTGATTTATTGGTTTTTGTGAGTTTGATTCTCAGTTTGAGCTCAGATCCAAAATTTTCATCCTTTTCCATTATCATAAACGAAAGTGGAAACATAGTTCTGTTTTGGTTTTTTTTAGTGAAGTATCTGAAAATTTTCTTTTTAAAAGAAAGCCTATAGCCTCTTCCTATAAGATTAGTTTCTTTTTAGAAAAGACTACTTTGTGTTCCTCATATTTTCTATAAAAATACAAAAAGAATCATTTTATTTTTCTCTTGTTTATGCTTGCGAAAATTTCCATTTCCATTTTGCATGTGTGATTCGGAAAAATAGGTCTTTTTGACATTGTAGCAGAAGTTAATTTTGCATGCACGTTAGAGGCTTATTTCTTACATTTTCAAAAACTTTAGAGTGCTTGTTTGAAAGTGTTTTTGTGTTTGAAAGGAATTCCTTTACATTCTTTATTGGATCTTGTTTTGATTGGTGAAAACAAATTTCTTTTCGTATATTGTTGAAAAGAAAAGAAAAAGGTTTCTTCCTTGCCGTAGTTAGTTATCATCGAAGTCAAAAAGTGCATTTACATTTAGATTAATTTGCATCATTGGAGATAACATTTCACAAACATTCACCTAGTCGTCCAAATAAAATTAATGGTATCTTTAGGTCTAAAATTGTATATAAATTTGAGTGATAGGTTAGTGACGTGTTCGGGCGTCGTTAAGCATAGGAGCTATCATTACTTGTCCGCACTAAAACCCAGGACTCACGCGGTTCTTCCACGTACCGTCAGTATATCGAACGGCCTTTCATGTACCCTTGAGGTATATAGAAAGGTACTTCATGTACTTGATTGTATATCGGAAGGCCCCTTGTGAATGGTTGTGCATTAGATAGCACTGCTACTGATTTGAGCTCCCACGTACCTTGCGTATATTGGGATACCCCACTAGGATACCCTGACCATATGATAAAAACCCTTTGGTCATCTTGTGTGGAGAAATACACCGAAAACAACATTTGGGGAGATTACTACGCATGTACCCCTAAGGTATATCGTGAGTTGCACCTACTTGACAATCTTGGTGAGAGACCAATTATTCTGAACCCATCCTATGACTTAAGTCTGCTTGTGACCTTTAGCTCTACGTAGGTTTTTTTGTGTGCTTTTCTCCTTTTTCAACCTAGATTAGGTAACTTCGGCCACCACCATGGCTAAGCAACTTGCGAGACGTCAATCACATAGATTGTTGGGTTTACCTCCTGACTCTCCTCCTACCATGCAAGGACAAGAAGAGGTAACCATCAAACAACCAGCTTCTTCTAATGCTCCCGTAGGAACTGCCTTAGCTAGTGAAACCAGAGAATATTTCATTGTTTTTATAAATCCTTTGGTTCAACTCGCTCCTACAGTTGATGCTTCTGTGCATTCGTTCTTGGAAGGCTGTGTTGATAGTCCTACTCCACCATATTATGGTTCGGATGCTCCTTTTTGGAGGACCTCTATGGGCCAAGTTATTATTGAATTCAGTGTTATTAGACCTTCACTAGGGAACCCTCCTTTAGGAGAGGAGGAACAGAGAATAATTAATGCATCTCTCGATAGAGCTCATAACTTTTCAGAGAGAGTAGAAAGAATCATTCCTCCACCTGTGTCTCGTTATGAAACTATTTCGGCTCGTTTACCCCATAATACAGACCCTTGGCCTTTATCTGAAATTAAACCTTCTTCTGAAGTTCATCCAACCTATGGTGAGACTTCTTGCAACCCATTTCCTAAAGGATATCATTCACTAGCTCAAGTGTTAGGTCCTATTGAAGAAATTCCATTTCAAGGTAATCTAGGTCTGAATGACATTCCTACAATCTCACATCCTAGCCTTATTACAAATCCTTCCATACCAGTCATGGTTGGGGGGAAATCCACAAATCAAGTTATGTCACCACACTCTAACACCCATGGGAAACCCCCGATGCGATTTACGTCATCTATTAGTGGAATTATTACTAGTTTAGGACAAGTTACAGCTATAGCTAAACTTGCAATAGTCATCCCTCCTACTAATACCAATGTTGTTCCCCCCCCATCCAGTTCAGGACAACCCTTAGGGGTGCAACTTGTCAATAATCCATCTTCTTGGGGATATACTTATCCAGGAACTTAGCCACCTATGGTTAATCATGTGTATCAAAAAGCACCACCAGCGGCTATTTATCCTGGAATGCCCTACCCTAGGAATGTTTTTGTACCTTGGGGAAAACCCAATTGGTCCAATGTTTCGTCATATGGAGGAGATTTTGTTAATATTGCTGGAGGATATGGTGTACCACCTCTTGGAGGACCACCATGTGGACCTGGAGGACCTGGAGGACCTAGAGGACCTGGAGGTCCTGGAGGTCCTGGAGGTCCTGGAGGACTTGGTGTACTTGGTGGACCATTTGGAGGACCACCACCCGGAGGCCCACCACCACCACCTGGAGATGGAGGACCACCACCACTTCCGGAGGAACCCCTCCCTCGGGTGGCCCACCTCCTCATGGAAATTCTAGAAATAAACAACCTTTTCAACAAACTTCAGGGGCATCATCCATACCCATCTATCAATATGAATACGGTCCTACTGGACAGCACATGCCATACCAGTACTACCAGTATCCACAACCAAATCAACAAATGCCATTTCTAGCTACTTTAGATCTGCTAGACTTGTCAAGATTGATAAATGACCCAATCCATCATGACCCCTCTTGGCCTTCCATTCCTATAAAGCTTCCTTCTGATATACCCAAGTTTGATGGTAAACCAGGTGAAGATCCAAAAAACCATGCGATGACATTTCACTTATGGTGTTCATCCAATTCTTTGTTGGACAACTCAATCCGTCTATGGATTTTTTAAATAACCCTCACTGGTATTGCCGCAAAGTGGTACATTGAGTTACCACAGCACTCTTTTC
Organism: Pseudotsuga menziesii; assembly: GCA_001517045.1. NCBI lineage: Eukaryota > Viridiplantae > Streptophyta > Pinopsida > Pinales > Pinaceae > Pseudotsuga > Pseudotsuga menziesii. Next base: position 54,901 of record LPNX011125453.1, on the reverse strand, counting down.
GGGACTTCAATGCCTTAGCTATTGCATTTTTAACACACTTTCAATTGCCAATCCGATATGAAATAGGTACAGACCTTTTGACTTCACTTCAACAAACCAAATCAACTCACATATCCGATCATATCCATGAATGGAGACGAAGATGAAGGTTAATTAAGGCCCCCATTCCTGATCAGTTGCTTGCTGATTGGTTTACAAAGTCTTTGCTTCCACCTATTGCTATAGATGTTTCCATGGGAGGTGCTGTTACTAAGGAGAAAGCTATTATCCGAGCTCAATACCTAGACTTGGTTTATTCCCAGTCAGGTACTCTGTATGATCTAATTCCCCATGCTCCTCGACCTACAACATATCCATCAAGACCCGCAACTGAACCACCTGCTAATGGCATACTTGTTTCAGTTCAAACGCAAACAGGGGCCAAATCTTCTAAGAAACAAAATCAAACCGCCACTCCATCAAATCAACCAGCACCATCTACCAAACCTGCACCCTCTCATGTTGTTTCTACTGAAGTAAATGTGATCCAATCAAATGAATCTTCAGGCGGAAAGAAGAAAGGAAAAATAAATCTAAAAAACCTGATAATCAACAAGAAGGAAACAAAACACAGAACTCAGATGCTGATTAAAAAGGTAAGAGAAAGGTAAAATATCCTTGTTTAATCTGTGAAGGTGACCATTTCACAAAAGAATGTCCTCATCATGAGGAAGTTAGTAAGTTTTTGAAAACTTCACCCACCCCAACAATTTTGAAATATCCTTTCCCTTCCCAACAGTAGTTAATTGATCATAAGTCCTTGAACAAAACTTCTTCATTCACTAATGAAGTTTGAATGATGTCTAGTGAAATGGTTAATTTAAACACAAGATCACACAGTTATGACCCTCCTCTAGAAAAGAAACCTGATGATGTTCCATATGAAAAACCATCAACTTCCACACCTCCTCCTAATAATGGTCTTCACATTGAAAAACCTATTCCAAAAACAATTTTCTGTCCACCAAAGGGTACTCTACGTAAGTCCATAATCAATCCTAACACTCATTCCACCCAATATTATAATATTGTTGAAGATTTGGCTCAAGCACCTTGCGCTATGTCGGCTTTATAGGCACTTCAAACCTGCCTGACTCAACGGAAAAACTTTCTTACTTCCCTTGGAGCTATGGATCCTGAGAATAGTAATATCATCACTTTCAAACTGGATGATTTCAAGATGATACTCTCACATCAGTTAGCTTTCCAGATCGCTACCAAGATTGTTGAAAAGACTATTTGTCGTCTTGTTTTGGACGAGGGCACCTCTACATCAGTTATGTCTTTATCTTGCTGGCGAGCCATTGGTTCTCCGAAAATCAAATTTTCACCTACCACCCTTAATAATTTTGATGGTCACAATTTTCAACCCTATGGATTACTACCTACCATCCATGTTGAACTGGGGGCCAAGTAAGTCTCCATTCACATTGAAATCACCGACACTCCTTTGGATTACAAATTACTCCTAGGTTGTAACTGGTTTTAAGGACATTGGAGTAGGCCTTATCAAATACTCTTCACTCATGGGAGTCTTTCCCTCATCTCATCCTCCTTTTTCTTCACAAACCACATCTATTAACATGATTTCTACCTCTCATGTAGACAAAGGAAAAGTAATTGCTGATGAATCAACATCCTTTTCCCCTTTCGAATAAATTTACAATGCAATTCAAGCTACCAGTGATTCCCTTCCTCCATCAATGACCATTTTTTGGTGGCCTCAGATCACTATCACATGCCATACTGGGTCAAACCCCCCCCCCCCCATCTCTAGATTATCTTTCACACACACTTTCTACAGACAAATCTATTATGGAAGTTATGTTGTTAGAGGAGATTCCTTAGGAATATTATCATCACTGATCTTCTTTCCTTCCCCCTTGCCATATGGTAGAAGACCACTTCACCTCTACGGTTTCATCTGATATAGTCCTCAACCCTCAATCTCCGATCCTCACTCGTAGTGTCAATTCTGAAAGAAATTTGTGCAACATTACAAAACTATGCCTATAGAGATATCAGTGAATCGGATGTTTTCGAGAACATTTTCATAGGACAAAACTCTTCACCTGAAGAGGTTCAAACATACACAACCCTTTTCAAGGAATTTAGAGATTTCTTCGCATGGACATATGAATAAATGCCAGGAATTGATCCCTTTATCGTTGTTCATGAGATAAAAAATTACCCAGATGCCAAGCCAAACCGTCAGAAACTATGACAGGTCCATCCAAGAAAAGCATCTGCTATTAAAGAAGAAGTGGAGAAAATTCTCAAGGATGGTTTCATTTACCCTGTACCATTAACTGAATGGGTGTCCAATATAGTCCATGTGAACAAAAAATAGGGTACTATTAGGGTTTGTATCGATTTTAGGGATTTGAATCGAGCTTGTCCAAAACGAAACTTTCCCACTCCCTATATCGATTAGATAATCAATAATTGTGCCTCAAGCGTTATTTTTTCCTTTATGGATGGATTTTTTGGCTATAATCAGATTGAGATTCTCCCGTCAGACCAACACAAGACAACATTTATTTTCCCTTGGGGAACTTTTGCTTATCGTAAACTGCCTTTTGGTTTAAAGAACATTGGCGCGACATTTCAACGTGCCATGTCCTATGCTTTTCATGATATTAAACATGTTGTGGAACCTTATCTTGATGACCTTCCTGCTCATTCCAAGTAGCGAGATATTCATGTCAACCATCTAAGAGTTGTGTTTCTTCGATGTTGTCATTTTAATATTCGTCTAAATCCCCATAAATGTGTTTTTTGTATAGAAGTTGGCTGACTTCTTGGTTTTATTATTTCCAGAGATGTCATCCATATAGATCCCTTAAAAATTGAATCTATCTTATCCCTACCTACTCCCACGATTGTAACTAAACTCCAAATTTTGCAAGGGAAGGAAAACTTTCTACATTGTTTTGTCTGCAATTATGCAGAAAGGACACATGGTTTCATGAGGTTGCTCAAGAAAGATACCCCTTTCGTCTGGGATGATTTCATGCAACATGTGTTTGATAATCTCAAACATGCACTTACCCATGCACCAATGTTGCAGCCACCTAATTATGCTAAGGATTATTCCTTGTATGTGGCTGCATCCTTGTCTACCATAGGCATGGTCCTTGTTCAAATAGATGAACCCGACTAGGAATATGTGATTTATTACGCAAGTAAGAGTCTTTTGGACTCTAAAACTAGATACTCACATGTGGAGAAACTTGCTCTAGCCACGGTCATCGTGGTCCAGAATTTTTATCATTATATTTTGCTCTGCACCACCACTATTTACGTGAATTCCAACCCCATGTACTACGTTCTCACACGACAAGTGCTTGGGGGAAAATACTCATGTTGGATTGTGATTCTTTGGGAATTTGAGTTAAAATCCGCTAAAAGCACTTCTAAGAAGTAGATCGTCTTTGCAGAGCTTATATGTGACCTTCCCTGTACTACTGAGACTACAAATCCCTTTGATTCATCGCTCGATGAATCATTGTTTCTCATTATTATGACTGACCCATGGTACAGAGCTATTATCATTTTGTATCTCCAGACCTTACAATACCATCCCACTACTTCTCGAGATGAACGTCATCACGTTCACCACTAGGACAAAATTTATCTTATCTTGAATGATACCCTATACCACCGTGGTGTTGACTCCATCTTACGACATTTCCTTACACATGAATAGGTTGAGATCGTTTTAAATGTTTTCCATGCTGGAGCTTGTGGCAGTCATCTCTATGGGTTGGCTACTGCCCAGAAAATCTTGCGTGCAGGGTATTTCTGGCCCTCTATTTTCAAATATTGCATTGAAACAATCAAGAAATTCCCACCCTATCAAATGTTTACTTCCAAGAAACACACACATCCAGCTCCACTCCATACCATTGTAGCAGTTGGCCCCTTTGCAAAATGGGGTATAGACTTCGTGCACTGTAGATCTACCTCAGCCCAGGGGCATGGCTACATTATTGTGGCTGTGGACTATTTTACAAAATGGGTTGAGGCAATGCCCACATATGTTGAATACGGTAAGACTACTGCACTATTCTTATTCAACCATATCATTGTGAGATTCAGGATTCCTAGGGCCATCGTGACCAATCATGGATTACATTTTCAAAACAAAATGATGGTAGAGCTCAGTGTAAAATTAGGGTTTCGTCACGATAACTCTACACCATACTATCCTTAGGCCAATGGACAGGTTGAGTGTCACATGCCCCAATTTTGTAAAATAATGTTATTTTATTTTTATATTATTCCCAAAAATTATGTTAAGTTTAATGCTAAGTGGAAACTGATGACTCAGGAGAGTCAAGGATGTGGACTATAATTCTGAATATTTAATTTTTTAATAAATAAAAGTGGAGACAACAGCCTGGGAGAGCTGTTAAAAAGAGTGTTACTGGTCAAGTGGTGGAAGGAACTAGGTGGAGAGAAAAAAGACAAGTGGCAGCATCCTCAAACACCTCCTTTTTTGCAGGTGGCAACTTCCCTACATTTGGGGTCATGATCCCCCAAGAAAGTGGGATCAAATCAGGTGGCTCAATTAATGACAACTAACCCAAAAAGACCTAGGAAATCTTATTAAAAATTCCCTATGTAGAGAGCTGAGGCTACTCATTCTAGGAGAAGAATCATTCAGGTGAATGCACTTCAAGGAATTTATTGGGAAAGGGAAAATTGAAGGAAGGTGTTTTAGGGGTAAACTGCAGGAAACTGATCTAGTGCAGCTTTGCAGCTGAAATATCTTATTGCAATATGCAGAGTTGGTATTGAGTATCAAGACTGGTACTTTGTTAATTGCTCCACCTAGTTCCAGCCAAGCAGACTAGAACAGGATTGGGGGTCCTAAGAAGTCGTTGTTTGAGCGCTCTCCAGGAGTTGGTAGGGAGGAATGGCCTCCCATTGCTGTTGTCATCCAGCTTAAAAGACAAGTTTCATTATCTTTTAATTTCCTAAGTTATAATTATTCTCTATGTATGGTTAGTAAATGAATGATGTTAGGAAATGCTATGTTAAAACTTCTTAGTTATTCTAGACTAAATTTGTACTGTGATGAAAGATAAGTCCTACCTGTGTTTATCCCCATCTGGAGTAATCTAGATCGTACTCTAGCATAGGTAGTTCGTTTAAGTAAATAAAGTATGATAGGATTAAATGAATGGAATATTCATGTTCAAAATAATGAAATTTTACCTTTTAGTAGATATATGCTTTTAGAAGATTATTGATTTGTTTACAGTCATGTCTTTAAGAATAGACTGTGCAAATACCATGTTAATACAGAATTCTACTCATAGTAGTGACTGACATCAGTAGGTAAATTTTATCAATTATTTTCTACACAGTCTTTATTTACATAAACTGTACTTTACTTGGAAACAGAAGACTTAGATTTATAAACTGGATATTAATAGTTTATGTTAAGAATAGGTATAAATATATTACTGATAGCTTTTTCCTTTAGTAACATTTAATTTTCCTGTATCTATTTGAACTGTAATTAAATAATATGATAAAGATTACAGTAGTCTTATTTGAACTTAATAGTTAAAGGACAAAAGTAACTTAGAGTTAAGTACATTTTGTAAACTATATTATAATTCTATAGAATAATGTAAATATAAAGAACACTGATAAGTATGGAGGTTCTTCAGTTTTGTATTCTAAGTAATCCACAAATACAAATTAAATAAAACTAACGTAATTATTACAGACTGTTTCAGTCATAACCATTATATAAACAAAATTTAACATAAACTTAAGAATGGATGTACTACTTAAATAATAGTACTATAAATGTAAATACTATTATTATTATTATTAAAATAGAGAACAATTATAGGATAATAATTTATGAATACAGCAACAATAATTACAAGGTAATAAATAGGAGAATACTATCCTATTAGAAATAAAAGGGAGTAAAACCCTAGCTCATGAATTGAGCATAAATAACAAATTATGAAATACAAATTATGAATAATTCTAGTACTATAGTAACCTAGGTTTTTAATTAGGTAAATTTGTTTTAAAAAGGAATTATTTACTAACAGGTGCAATCATAATTATAAAAGAAATAGAGCCTATTAAAGACAGCATATATCTAATTATTGGGATTTAAGCCCTTAAAACTAAAAACATTGCCATTATCGACATATTAACCATTTCTCTTAAACAGTGTAATCATCGTAGATAAACAAAATAATCCAATCTCAATCCTTAAGGACATATAAACTAAAATAGAGAAAATAATATAGTTATCAACTTAAGAGTAAAATAAACCAAACAAGGGTTTTACAGGATAAACCCTAACCGACGAACTTCATCGAATATTCAAGATTTTCATCACGGCTGTGAGTACAGCTTTCAAAATTAAACATATAGAAACCGAAGAAATACTCAAAACGAGTTTATCTTCGTAGATTTTCAAAATGGATATAAACCCAAATTCTTTACAAAGTACGGCTCAACAGCCAACTATCAAACACATACTGTAGCGAATCTATCTTCGCTAGTATACTTCCAAAACTGGCAGAGAAGCTAAGCTTCAACCAAAAATACTACACTCACAAAGTGCAATCACCCTATCGAGGGTTTGATTTTAAAAATATATTATAATAACCTGTAAACAGCTTAAAAACAACACAGTTTAACTCGTGGCAAAACAAGAAAGGGTATCCAAACCCTGGGTGAGGCCAACGACCACCCTAACTGCAACTAAGGTGAGAACCCATCCTTCAAACCACGGGGCTTACCTGAAATAGAGCCACGAGCCATGGCTGGCACAAGGGTAGTATTATATCCCTGTATGAGCTACACTTCCACAAACATCTGCAGTAAAATATAAACCCTTGTCAGAAACCTTTTACGTGTGAGAAGCTTAAGATATTTACTGTATTAAAAACTTGTTGAGTATAAAGGAAGGATGTAAATAATATTTACCTGTCACGAGGAGTAAAGTGAGCTGGTTCGCAAGCACTGTCACCTACAACCGCCACAGTGAGAACCTATTAACTCATGAAAACCCCACACAGCAGCAAGCTACGAAGAGCCAAGAAGGGACTGAAGATTCACCAACTACACAGACATTGGGGAGAAGGTTTCAGGCAGCAAAACACATACAGCAAGTGAAGAACAGCCCCACGACTGATAGAGGAAGGTTAACAATCAAAACCACTCCTTGGAGAACAGAAAAAGCACAAAGCCAAGGTTTAAAGTGGCAATAACCAAGAGAACACCAGCGGCCATGGAAGACGAGCCTTGGATCAACGTAAACTGTGGGATAACAATGCCTTAGGTCAATTTTACTGAACATTATATATGCTTCACACATGGATAAGATTTCTCCATGTATCTTTAAATTTATTCCACAAATGAGGGTCGTGTTCCATAGTTCATGCGTGGGGATTATTTTATTGTTTGATTTCACAGCGCGAGGTAAAAACGTTATCAATAGCCCAACAATGTGGAGCAAATCTCTAATCATCAGCATTACGAATTATTAGCACCTAATCACCATATCATTGATGTAGAAGAGTGTACGTTGACCAAGATTTGAATCTTATATAATTATAAGCATAAACCCGACGTGGATTATGCCAAACCCTCGCTACTTTAACATAGATTGTTTTATGCTATACATCATCATAATGTGTTGAGTGTTGGCACAACTACATTCTAACTTAGTCTTAATAAGTTAGATTACATAAGATACATGTTATGATTTTAGATTAATACTTAGTTAAGTCCTTAATTAGTTTTCTAGAATGCATATTAACTATTACAAGACCATGGAAACTCTAGTAACAAAGCTTAAGACCCTTGAGTTGTACCTTGAAAACTAGAACTCAATAAAGTTTGGAATTTAAGTGCATGGTAAGTTAACCCTTGTTATACCACTCATCTTAGAGCTTGGGTATAGTAGACCCTTTTATTTAGGAAATTTTCTAAGTCAAACTTTTATAGAAAGTATCTTATAATAATGCCAAGAAGTTAAGGCTAGATTTGAACTTATGACAATAACAAAATTTTGTAGATTATAGGCTCATCAAACAAGTCATTTATGTATAGTTAAGAATTATAAATGAATTGATAATTCCTATAGTATCGAAAACTATGAAGAAGTACATCTCTAAAGATAAATTTTTTATCACAAGAATATGTCGTATAGTTTATGCAACATTACTTGTTAATATTTGGGAATACTTCATTTTGGCTTTATGTTCATCAAATTGACTAGTGGACAGTAATATAGTTATAGAGATAGAACTGATGATATGATAAAGGGAGATCCTTTTACACTTTCAAAAGTAAGTAAAATTTAGAGTTAAACTTTAGGAACAAGGTATGGGTAGCCTTAAGCTCTTGTAGAAGAGCTTAATGGTCTTAGTTTCTACATTCAAAAGTTCCTACTGTTTATGAGATAATAGGCTATGAGTACCCTATAAAAATAACTTTTAAGGGAAAATGATTGTACAAGCAAGACAAGATAATATTGCGAAAATATTGTCAAGTAAAACAATTGCTTATGAGTATTATAAAACACTTAGACTAAAGAAGAAATTCACATAACTGGAAGTCTAATGATATGTTAGTTTTTCATCATATAAGCTAGCATTATGATCTTAGGATATTTTCACTGAGAGAATAAAAAGCACATCACAAGAGACAAGAGACACGAAGAGTTTTTCTCGAGGAAACCATAAAGGATAAAACCCCGCAACTTCCTCAGAGATAGAATCAGCACCAAAATAGTAAAAGCCCAAAACAGTAAGATGCACTCCTGACAGCAGTAGTCTTCTTCTTGTCTAGTCCCAGTGTATTTCCTTCCTCACTAATGTGCCACACTTGAGTGAGTGAGTGATGTGTGTTGCAAGTGATAAATAGAGAGGCTCTCACTCTCTATTTATATTCTTCCGTTCACTTGAAGTGCACTCCAACATGTCAACCTCACTTAACAATTACTTACTAGAGCCGACATCTCTAGGAGTGTCTAATAACCCTAGTGCCCCACCACTTGTGGGGACTTTGCCTCCTCTGACCAATAGGAGGGTAACACAGTGGTGGGGACTATTTCCCTGACTTACAATGACTCACCTAGGGCCGAATTCACTAGGATAGTCTAATAACCCAAGGGCCCCACAACTGTGGGGACTTTAACCCTTGATCAATAGGAGGGTTACCCACAATGACTTGACATGACTTTCTTATTATAGAAAATTCCCGAAATAAACATCGAGGTATGACATGACTCAAATACATTACAATACATCCTGGAATGAACATCGGGTTACAATAGATAATAAATACAAGTGAATACATTCCGAAGTTACAATTACATCAACACTCCCTCTTAACTAGGAAGGTATTCTCTTGACACAATTTATCAGCACAAGTCTTCTTCTCTGTATCATCTGGGTCATCATCAGGTCTTTGTCATCTTCAAAGTCATCTTCATATTCAAGTCATATTCATCTGCAAGTCATCTTCATCGGATCTGGATCATCTCTCGATCTGGATCATCATGGAGCATCATCACTGGATCTGGATCATCACTCGATATGGATCATCATGGAACATCATCACTGGATTTGGATCATCTCTCGATCTGGATCAACATCACTGGACTGAATCTGGATCATCACTCGATCTGTATCATCATTTCTAGATCATCATCACTCGATCTGGATCATCACTGCTAGATCATCATCACTCGATCTGGATCATCACTGGATGTCATCACTGGATCTGGATCATCACTTGATCTGGATCATCACTTGATCTGGATCATCACTGGTGTTATCTCATGATTCTTCTCGTCATAGGAAGTTCTACAGAGCCAGTCCTTTTTCATACTGGATGTATCATCTCAGAGCTAGTCCTTTTTCATACCAGATGAGGCAGCTACTCAGAGCTAGTCCTTTTTCATACTAGATGAGTTTTCCCAGAGCTAGTCCTTTTTCAAACTAGATGAGGCATCTACATAGAGCTAGTCCTTTTTCAAACTAGATGAGTCTTCCCAGAGCTAGTCCTTTTTCAAACTAGATGAGGCATCTACACAGAGCTAGTCCTTTTTCAAACTAGATGAGTCTTCCCAGAGCTAGTCCTTTTTCAAACTAGATGAGGCATCTACACAGAGCTAGTCCTTTTTTAAACTAGATGAGTCTTCATAGAGCTAGTCCGTTTTCAAACTAGATGAGGCATCTACACAGAGCTAGTCCTTTTTCAAACTAGATGATTCTTCCCAGAGCTAGTCCTTTTTCAAACTAGATGAGGCATCTACTCAGAGCTAGTCCTTTTTCAAACTAGATGAGGCATCTACACAGAGCTAGTCCTTTTTCAAACTAGATGAGTCTTCACAGAGCCAGCCCTTTTTCATGTTAGATGTGCCATCCTGACAATGGAAGGAACCAATCCTCTCACCATGTCATTGTCCTTACATCCGACCAGCTCGTTGGAATGGCCAACACTCACATCTGACATGGAAGGAACTTAATCCTTTAGCCATGACAGAATGGTTCAGCCCTTACATCTGATCAAGTGGGAACACATCCCTCTATCACATCAGAATGGATACTTAGTCCTACACTGAGTGATCCTGGTAACTGACCAGGTGCCTCCATTCCTAGAATGGCAATTGCCCTTACATCTATCCTACTCAACAGAATGGCCAATACTCATATCTGACATGGAAGGGACAAACCCTATCACCATGACAGAATGGCTCAGCCCTTATATCTGACCTACTCGTCAGAATGGCTATGGATCTCAGCACTCATATCTGACATGGAAGGAACCAATCCTCTCACCATGACATAATGGCTCAGCCCTTACATCTGACCATGGAAGGAACCAATCCTCTCACCATGTCAGAATGGCTCAGCCCTTACATCTGACCATGGAAAGAACCAATCCTCTCACCATGTCAGAATGGCTATGGGACTCATCACTTTCCCTTGGAGGAAACCTCGATCTAGAGAACACCAAGTTTCTCCTTGAAGTACTCGAACTTTAGCCTAGCCAATGGCTTCATCAATACATCAGCTATATGTTCCTCCATCACAACATACTGGAGCTTCACTGCTCCTCTTTGCACCATATCCCTGACATAGTGATACTTGATCTCGACTGGATTCTCTGACAACTTCACGCAACTCTGGTTCTCACAATGTATACAAGTAGCATCCAACTGGAGATCAAATATATCAGACAGTAGCTTTCACAACCATACTTCCTCACAACTAGCTGAACAAGCTGCAACATACTCTGCTTCAGCTGTACTCAGTGCCACAGAGGATTGATTCCTGCTAAACCAAGAGATCACACCTGATCCCATACTGAAGCAACATCTTAAAGTACTCTTCCTGTCGATGGCACTGCCTTCCCAATATGAATCAACATAACCCTCCAGGTTAATCTTTTGATTCGCATCGTACTTGATTCCATAATCAACTGTACCCCTGCATGCTTTGCAACCATCAGGTGAACATGTCTCAATGTGTTCACAGCAAAGAAAATATCTGGTCTAAGGTACATCAAGGAACCAATCATCTAATGATACATCGTAGCATCAACCGTCTCTGATGAAGCATCACTCAATAGCTTCATGTTCGATGCCATAGGTGTGGTCATGTAGTCCATCATCCTAAACCTATTCAGGATCTCTAGTGCATACTTCCCTTGTCCACACTTCCATGCCTAGAACAATAGTGCATCGACACATAACAGGAGCATCACTGGTCTTCCGTCTTCAACCTTGAGGCAAAGGTTGGAATCCAATTTCCTCTCAGTAAATCCTGGAGTCATCAGTAATCTATCCATCTTGTCGTACCATGTCAAACCTCAAGATCTTCTATAGTCACTCCCTCTAAAGCGGAGCATCATACTCCCTCTGTCTTCTGTACTCTATGCACTGAACATTCTGTACCGGAGTGACAAGTAGCTTCATATGCTACTAATATTCTATGTGACCGTCTAGTGTACAGACTTGCATCTTCAACCTTTTAGCAAAGGTTAAGATCTTCATCAATCTCATCATGTATGTGTTTCAACTCTTACTGGCTGCAAATGTCTCTTCGTAGTCTGGGCCTTCCTTTCGTGAGAAGCATCGTGCTACGAATCTTGCTTTGTATCCCATGATGTTTCCATCTACTACATGATGGAACTATGAAATTCTCTTCAGGTCTCGATACTGCTCCCTGACATCATTCTTCTTGAACTGGTCTTCCCTTTCTTCTTGGTGGCTGGAAGGTTCTGCATCAATGATGTCACTGCACTCATCATATTATTCTTTGTCTTTGAACTATCGTCACTTGTTCTTCAGAACAAGTCTTCATTCTTCTTTGCTTGTAGGCGATTATGTATGCGGTCTTTCCTACAAGTCAAATGCATTTGTATGGTTAGAAACATTTCATAAGTAATATTTATACTGGCAAGTTCTTATGCATAAATACATGATCATGCAACTACTTTAGCCAATACAACATTCATCCATATCTCACTGAAACTTTCTAGATTCCTTCCATCTCTACCAGGACAACATTGAGATTGTGCACTAATGCAATATGTCAGCAAAGAGGTTTCATTCTAGATAAGTAGCAATGGAGAATTTGTATAGCACCATGAGCTACTTACCCATCGCATGCATCTTAATAGTATATTGTCATTAATGCAAACATCCTATCATGCATAATACAATAATTGAATATAAACCAAAAAATAACAAAACAAAGAAATGACAATTGAATACTTATCTTTATTTGTTTCATGGGTATAGTCCTTCTTGAGTCTTCAGCTTCATTGTCTTCTTCATTCATGATCGCAGCGTTTCTTATCCAAATGCTAAGGTGGATGAGAGGTTCTTTAAGAGTTGATTTCTTCATATTCCTCATCGCTTGAGTAATATTCTTTAGATGGTAAGAGCTTGATCTTCAGTTGCTCCCACCTTCTCTTCTCGAGCTTCTTCTTCTTATGAGTTCTCTTCCCAGAGTCTACTGAAATTAATCACTTTCTTCTGGCACAAATTCCTTGAATGAATGAATTCCACGATCCTGGGAGGCCATTCAAGGTGGCCATCACCACTTCTGCATTCTTCACTTTTTCTTTTACCACTTCAAGTTGTTCTTGATTTGAGAGACTCTTATGACTGCATGGTCTCTGCATTCTGGATCTTCACTTCCTTCAACTGGTTTCTTAAGGTCATATTCCGATCTATGTTCTTTCCTTCAAATAGCGTGGTCAAGGAATCAAACATCATCGGTGTCTTTATGGAAGACACTTGTAGTACAAGTTTATTCATGACTAAATCAGCAATGATCTTCTTGGCCTTGACCAAGTTCTTCTTGTGTAAGGCTTCTAGCCTCATCTCCCTCTGGAACTGGAACCTCTATACTCGTGTAGGTGTCCAATCCATTTTCTTCAAAGAGATCATATATTTCTAGCCTTGGAAGTTGTCAACTTCAGCAAGTTTATCATCCAGCTGATGTGATATATCACTTTGAAATGAGAACCTCAAATGAAAATAGCAAAGGATTAGATCTTACCGATTTGAGGTGTTCGTCTTCGTTCCGGAGCTGGCTGATCTAGGGTTTGTCACAAAAACCCTAATTTTAAAAACTTGGAATATTTTAGATCTGATTGGATAGACAGATATATCTCTTCAAATGGAGTTTTCCAATGTACTCCTTTTCTGAAAACAGTGGAGGGAAGCTCTCGGAACAGGACGCCCTAATTTTCCAATTTCTTCTGCAGAAATGCCCGTTACTGTTTCTGTGATATCTATGAAATTTAGTCTCTCTGTGTCTGAAATTTCTCACAGGGGTAACCTCGCATGTCCCTGATCTAACAACATAGTTTTCATCAGAAATGGTTTCACCATTTGGAATTTATGATCCTTTTCCAAAGGTGACCTGTTACAGGACTGTTCAGAACAGTGAATTTGTACGACATTCCACATGTCACTGGTTCATATTCTGAGTCTGATATTTAGACCACCGAAATTAAAGTCCGTTCCCTTTCTGGAACATCTTCAGGAATTTCATTTGGACCTTTGTATCCCAAGATATTGCAATTCTCCCCAAGTGTCCTGTTTAAGGATGAATTCTGGAAGAGGCTGGAACCCTAACTTGGAGGGATCATATATCCAATAATATAGCGAATATGAGGCTTATTTTTGGACACAATGTTCATCATGCTTTTATATTCAGCCCCTACAATTTTTAGCTTCTGAGACTTCTCCAACCTTGGAATATAGCGACTGTACCAAAACTTATCAGTTTTAGTATTTAGGGTTTTTCAAGCTCGGGGTCAAACTAGGGTTTCACTTTCCTGGAGTTTCACCCAACCAAATTTCTTGATCCAGGTATATAAACTTCGTATTTTATGAGGATAACAATCCTATGTTGGTCTCACTCAAAAATTCCTCTTCTGTAGAAAGCCCTAATTTCCGCATCGAAAACTGAAAATGCTCGGAATCGAATTCCGCTTCGACAGAAAGATTCACCCTTCAATGGAGAGTCATCCTAGCATACTTTTACTGATAGATTGTGGAGAGAGACCCAAAAAATAAGAAGCCCTAGCTTCTGTAGCTGCACAATGTCTTCTTCTCAGGTTAGCTCTGATACCATGTTAGTTTTTCATCATATAAGCTAGCATTATGATCTTAGGATCTTTTCACTAAGAGAATAACAAGCACAACAATAAAACATAAGCACATCACAAGATACAAGAGACACAAAGAGTTTTTCTCGAGGAAACCATAAAGGATAAAACCCCACAACTTCCTCAAAGATAGAATCAGCACCAAAATAGTAAAATCCCAAAACAGTAAGATGCACTCCTGACAGCAGTAGTCTTCTTCTTGTCTAGTCCCAGTGTATTTCCTTCCTCACTAATGTGCCACACTTGAGTGAGTGAGTGATGTGTGTTGCAAGTGATAAATAGAGAGGCTCTCACTCTCTATTTATATTCTTTTGTTCACTTGAATTGCACTCCAACATGTCGGCCTCACTTAACAATTACTTACTAGATCCGACATCTCTAGGAGTGTCTAATAACCCTAGTGCCCCACCACTTGTGGGGACTTTGCCTCCTTTGACCAATAGGAGGGTAACACAATGGTGGGGACTATTGCCCTGACTTACAATGACTCACCTAGGGCCGACTTCACTAGGATAGTCTAATAACCCAAGGGCCCCACAACTGTGGGGACTTTAACCCTTGATCAATAGGAGGGTTACCCACAATGACTTGACATGACTTTCTTATTATAGAAACTTCCCGGAATAAACATCAGGGTATGACATGACTCAAATACATTACAATACATCCCGAAATGAACATCAGGTTACAATAGATAAGAAATACAAGTGAATACATTCCGAAGTTACAATTACATCAACATGATAAAGTTGCAATTATACTATACTAACATTACACTTTCTTCTAAGCATGTTTATCTAAACAACTGAAGAAAATCAAATAATTTTACCTTGCAGCAGCTGTCTAGTGTTTAGTAGCTTATTGTACTAAGCTTTTTAATTTTCATTTAAAATATTGCTGACATTAATAAATCTTTAAAAATATATATATACTCAATCGATCATACCTGTAAAAACCTGTAAGAAATAGTATTCATCTGCGTTAGCACGAATGCTAAGTAAGCCCCAGATCTAAAAGTAGATTCCACCTACTGACATAAAAGAGCTAAGCAGTCATCTAAAGTAGATATCACACAAAATATTTGTATCCTGCTATGAAAAATGAACTGTTAAGAAACCACTTACTTAACTGAAATTGAGGATAACTATTAGCTGTTAGTAAAAAACCGCAGGTTATCACATTTATTGTTAACTCGAAAATTTTAAATTTTTGCGTAAAATTGGGGTTGTGACATTGAGGCTATAAACAAAGTATTAAAAACAATGCTTCAACGGATGGTAGGGAAAGCCAAGTCAAACTAGCATTTACATATTTTCTCTGCACTCTGGGCCTATAGGACTACTATCAAAACTTCCATCAGTTTTACACCTTTCGAATTAGTATACGGGTTGGAAGCTACTCTATCGATATAGTGTGAAATCCCTTCTTTAAAGCTTGTTGTAGAACTATTTCCCAACACCACTATAGATGAAGAAATATTCCTGTATCTAAACAAACTTGATGAAACTCGATGCGATGTTGCCTTAGCTAATGAGGCACATAAACAAAGAATGAAAGTTCAATATGACAGGACTGTCCAACCCCATTGCTTCAATGAAGGAGACCTGGTCATGACTTATGACCAGAAGCATGACAAGATGGGGGCAGGAAAATTTGAGTTGATGTGGCATGGGCCCTATATTATTAGTCATGTTTTAGAGAAAGGGGCATACGAATTGGTTGATTAAGATGGGATACCTTTGGGAGAGCCCCGAAATGGGCTCTACCTCAAAAGATACTATGCCTAGGTCATCTAGCATAGGGTATTTTTAAATATTGTTTATAGTTTGTTGTGTGTCTTAGCTTTGAGAAGTGTGTCTTTTGTGTGATTCAAAATGTGTTTTTTCATAAAACCCTACTTGTGCATGTCTTTTGTCTGATGGACAGATGACTTCCTTCATTGGTTTTGTTGATGGTGCTCATTGATATACACTTAACCTTGCATCAGCAACTTGGGTACTGTACTCTCCTACAAGTGAGATGGTGAGTTCAAGGGGTATTCTTTTAGGTCCTTCTAACAATATTCTGGCGGAATATCAATCCATGATCATATTGTTGACGAAATTAGGGTTTACCTAGACTCTAAACTAGTTGTTAAATAGCTTAATCGAGTCTACACCGTCTGAAATCCCATGTTTCTTTGTACTTTCTGGAGATATAGGTTGTTAGAAAGGTATTTTAAGCAAGTTACATATCAACACATTCTAAGACATTTAAATGATGTGGCAGATTCCCTAGTTAACTATGTCTTAGATTGGCATATTGCTCATTTTTTAAAAGTCCATTTGGAACATAAATAACACATGTAAATTCATAAGTAGTTGATCATTTCATACATCACATTTTCTGCACACACAACTATAAATATAAAATTTTGTCATATATATATAAATTTGTAGCACCGAGATACAAAATTTGGGCTGAAGCATCTCTAGCTTTCAGGGCCCATTCAGGACCATAAAAAGTTCAAAATACATTTATATAGGGAAAAATCTGAAGCTTCGAAGCTTTCAGTAATACATATACAAAAAGTGAAAATCAAGGCAGACTAATCCTCATGATGCTCATGGTAGCATGCAATGGCTTGGGCCACTCTGCGGAGTAGCCTAGAGAACCATCCAGAGACACCTATAGTATGGTGTTGATAATGCCTGGGTACCTCGTCATTAGTCATGTTAGGGATGCCCACAGTCAAGTGTTGTAGGTTCTCCTCGAGATATCCGAACTCTTCATCAGCTTCGAAGCGATTTGCATCATATCCTTGGTACCTGATTGCCTAGAAATAGGAGACATCCCTGCTGGACAGACAGATCTAATGTCTGCATGAAAACATTTTTATCTCAGTACTACAAAATAAAAAAATGAAATAAATACAAAAATTAAAAAATACAAGTTGATAATGTCTTTCCTTACCTTGATCATCCCACACTTCTCCCTCATGTAAAGCCAGCTCTAGGTCATTATGGAAGTCTACCCCTTCGTAAGCATAATCCTCCACCATAAGTAACTGGTTTCTCAACCAACGAAAGAAACCTGACCCGTAGCTAACTTTGGGCCCTCCACCTCTGAGGTGAGGCATGGTTGTAACCCATGCAAGCATCCTCAGATCCTCAAGATCAAGTCTGGTAATGGTCACATGTGGCCTCATGTGAGGTACCCGATGTAAGATAAAGGACACTATCACTGCTCCGTAGCCAAATTGATTCAGTGTTCCTCTTTTTCACTTGTTTAATTGACTCTTCAGACATACTAGCATGCCTTCACACCAGTTGAATACAGCGGACTCCATGCACTGTAAATCATATAGCATATGCAATCTGCTGGTAAGGTGGGAAGCCCTATTACCTACCACCTTGCCGATAGTATACACCACTATCCTCAAGGGAATATCTACTAGAGACTTGATCTGTAGCTTCCCCGATTGGGACTCTATACCTAGTGAGAAATGCTAATCAATAATATCATCCAAGGAGCCTTCCCCTCCTCGTCCTCCATATAGAACTACTGGGCTTCCCCTCATAGACAAACCAGTCAGAAAATAAATATCCTCAAACTCTATAGGTAGGATATGGACTACCACCACAAAATGCTCCTGGTCGGGATCCCACATATCGATGATATATTCTAGCAGTCAGATATGTGCTTTCATTCTAGGTATTCAGAAATACTTAAGAAGCCTATAGTTTCGTAGAGCCTCAATGGTGGCTGGATCATTTGCAGCCTGGTTGTCTGGGACTTCATGTTCCATTTCCTTCCAGATTACCATGATGTACCTGTAACATGAAAATTTTATAATTAGAAAACATGTCATGGTTCAAACGAGGAAAAGCAAATGAAATGAAAAATTACAAAGCAAGAAGAAAAACATGGAAAAATTGTTTTTGGGTGGATTAGGGTTTTATTTTCTTTCTTTTTCCTCCTGCAACACTGCTAGCCTTTGCCCACAGAGCACCACAGTGCCTCTGCTTGTGGCCTGCAGAGTGTCAGGAACCTGTCTACTGTGGACAAAGCACCTATGGCGCCTCTGTCCCAGCTTGACAGAGCGTCATCGGGGGCTCTAACCAACGGCCAAAGACCTTACGGGAAGGTAAAAAAACTACCTCCTAATACAGCCAGAAACCCTTATTGGGATGGTTAATCCTCTACCCTACCATTTAAAAAGATAAATCTACCTTCTATCTTGCCTTTTCAACTATCAAAAACATTTTAGGAACTTGGAATTAAACAATGCAAAAGAAGCAAAATGGTATTTTGTGAACATGGAGGGGGAAAGAAGCAAATGATTACCTATTCTAAGGATAATGAAGAATAATGTGGTGAAGAACGCTTGCAAAATCACCAGAGGAAACTCTTGCTATCAAATCCAACTACCAAAACTCACCAATGGTAAAAATATATTACCTACCCTTTCTATTTATAGAATATTTGGAATTTTAAAAAATGCATTGTAATTTATTTGATTTTGAAATCCAAATTATTTTGGTAAAAGTGGGTTTTTATTTTTTACTTTCTATAGTTTTGAAAAAATGGCTTTTAATGGTGTTTTTTGAGTTTTTCAGGTAAAAATTGGGTCATGGCTATGATGTAAGCTATTTTTGTCTTTTTCGAGCTTAGAGCAAAACTGAACAAGTACTGAACGTCATTTTACACTTTTTACATGCTCATTAAAATTCCAGTAGAAAGGTGTCGAGTATAATTTTTCTCTTTTTCAGACTCGTTAAAAGTGGATTATGAAAAAGGAACCTAGTTCAGGAGTTATATTTAGGCTCTTTTCATTCTCCTCAAAACACAAAAATATCTCCAAGCGAACTTGTTGCGTTCACGCTTGTAAAAGAATCAGAATAGTCGACTAGTCGGGGGTAGGTTATCTCTTTTTCGGACCGGCTAGTATTATTTATGAAAAAGGACCTTTTAGAGTCTTCTTAGTCATTTCAGACTCTCTAAACATGAAATGACAAATGAGTTTGCTTTCATCGGACTCCTAAAACAAAACAATGAAAGGCCCTATTTGGGAACGAACTCCTCCTTTCTCAGGTTCGTGAAAAATATGAGAATGGACTCGTCATTTGATGAGATTTAATTAGTGTTTGATACCCTATTTGGACTCGTAAAAATGAAAATAGGCACTCACCTTTCGAGGTGGGGAAATTAAAGGAAAGGGGAATGGTTTTCATTTGTTTATATGGCAGTAATCTATAGTCCACCTTTTAACATGGCACCTGTTTGCATTTGCATATTTGAACAGTTGGGTTTTCAGCTTATCTTCAAGTCGATCCACTTTTGTGAGTCACCTGACTCCTTTGATTCAATTCAAAGAATACTTTGAGATATTCCTTACATTACACCTGGTTCTATTCTCGTTAATTCAATGCTGCCAAGTCATGTGTCGTGTTGCCAAATTGTTCAAAGGATGTATCTCCTAGAAAAATAACTCATCAGTAACTTTACTTATCCTTGAAATTCAGTCATGTCTGAGTCAGTCCCATTACTTAAAATCAACTTTTGTTCCTAGTTTCATGTCACTGATGTGGGAATCAGCATGGCCCTCCTATGACAAGTCCATTCCTATCGACTTCAAATCATTATCCAAGAATTAGACCTAGAAACCTAGACAGTACCTTGGTCTTGCATGCCTCAATGGCAGGTTACCTCAATTTCAACAGGAGTTTGCATCATTGACTCTCGATTGAAAGATCTCTTCAAGTGTTCAAATCCAATTCCTTTATTCACATTCGATGGTATGTATTGAGATACCTTGGGAATCATTGACATCAATGGTGGTTTCCCTCGTACTTGTTAACAGTTTACATCATTAACTAGTAATCAAGTGGTTTCTACCATGTTTGACATCAAGACATTGTAATCACATGGTTAGATTTGTATTGTTTGGGGATTGGAATGAAGACCCTAAGTGGTTAGGCTAACATCATCATTTCCTATGCTCAGGTTGCGTTTGGATATCATTTAGAGTCATGACATGGATCCACATTGTATGTTTGCTGGTTTTGTTTCGTATTGAGGTTGAGAGACATGGATCTACTTTTTATATTCCGTAGCTATGTCCTACCTCCTATAGCAGTTATTCATGATCTACATTGTATTATTGGTAGCCATGACATGGTCATCATCATATATCTACAGTGTAATGGTCTGCAACTATGATTGTTTTGTATGAGGTCAGATATTGGTCCTGTATAAGTTTGTCTCTCTTTGCCTTTGCATTCGACAGAAAACTTTCCAAACTATTTCACCTATCACCCTCTTCTAGTTTCATACTTTGGGGAGCATTATGTTGCACCTAGAAATATCACATTGCTTATCAGCCTCCATGATAATTTCACCTTGCCTTTCAACCTCCTAAAAATCCTGGCTTGAGTCACCCTGGTCACTTTTTTCCCAGACCTAGAAGGGACGGCACCTTCTTGTTTTTTGCACAGAGCGTCAGTGACACCTATACCAGTTGAGCAAAAAGTGTTGTTTTCCCTCTTCTTTGAAAAAAAACCTAGGTCGACGCTTTTGTCATTTTTTCTAAGAGAGTCAATGGTCAGTAAATGAGAAAAAAAGATGTTTCTAGAAGCTTCCATGCAAAAACCTCCATAGGTTTAGTTCCTATATGCTTGTGAGAGGTGGCATTCGCCTTCCTCACCTATAGGGAACTCATCCTATCATTTTTCCAAGTCATCTCTTGAGTTGTAGGCCTATAAATGGAGCATTCATGAGGAGAGTGGAGGAGGCCAGGAAAAGCACCCTTATGTTGCTAGTTTGAAGTCTGAATTAGAGGCAAAGTAGAGTTAGCTTGTGGTTGGAGAGGTCTTCATAGTCATAGGATATTGTAGACATTCTTGTTGAGATCGAAGCCATCGACATCAAGGATTTTGGTTGTACTTCTTTCTCTTCCATATATTAATACAAAGACATTTCCCTTTCCTATATTTGATTGTATTGATTGTAATTGGATATTATTGGATTCCTTGATCACCAATATGAATAGTCAATTTATCATGATGTCTCATCCCTATTTTTTGTCTTCTGATCCATTTTGCAAGTACTGAACTATTGCAAGGAATTTTTGGAAAGAAGACAAGAAGATATAAGGTTGAGGTATATGGTCATTCATGTTAGTTGATTTGATTATTCAAGGAAAGGATATGTTGTTGTGTCTTTTTTCTGTAGTTGTGACTTACATTGCAGAGAAACAAGCATTGTTTGCACTGATTGAGAATTCATGATAACATTTTCAGTATTTCCAGGACAATTAATGCCCATGTTAGGCATTTTTTCCACTATGTGAGTTATAGAAACTGGGCTTTGGCCCTTAATTGCTCATGGATATGGCCTGTTTAGAGCCACGTTTTCTTCAAACATTTATTCTTTTGTGAAATTAGTGGTCAAATGAGAGATTGAAGCTCTCAATTGTTCCAAAACTCCCATCTTCATGTTGCGGACGAAATAGAAATACATTTTCAGACCTACACTCTCAAGTGTGTTAATTTATTTTTAACATATTCACCCTAATGTGTGAGGTCCAAAGCTATGCTTAGTGTTGAAATACATTGATATTTATTTTATTATGATACTCTTCATACCGATACTCTTTAATGACAAGGGTAGGATGGTAAAGGAGTAGGACCTTGAGCGTGGGAGTTGAAAAGCACCTACAAGTCAAACAAGGTGATAAACCAAATATAAAATATCTTCTTGAGGTAGGAATACCCATGTTCAGCAGTAAAGAAGCATGGCCATGAACAATACATATTGGATCCATGTCAAAAGAAAATATTATAAAAATGGACACATGCATGTTGATGAGTGTAAAACATTCAGGTCTTCATGGTTCTTTGACATGGTAGTTTAATCTTGCTCAACTCGGGAAGTGCATCGATGAGTGATACAACTATTTTTCCCAATGTCTTCAAATAAAACAATGATAGTACGATTTTATATCATGAGAATAAATGAGATGATGTCAAGCATAATAAAACACCATCTAATTACTGACCATTGATTTATACCATTAACAAATGTGAGGAGGCCCACCGATAATTATGATGGACTCCAAGGTACTTGAGTACAAACTAAAAAGTGTGAATAGATGTTCTGAATTCAAGCACTTGTAGAATCAAACAATCAGGGGCCATTGATGTATACCCACTGTCATTTGCAAGGATGCCTTCCACTAATGACTACAAGATCTAAGGTACTCATTGGGGTTCCTATATCCATTTCCTAAATGATTATTTGGTGTCTATAGGAACAGATCCATTAGAAGGAGGGAATTAATGCATCCCACATCAACTGGCATGAAACTGAGATCAATAGGCTGATATAATTTGGTAGATCCAGAAGATCCAATATTGTATACTGACACAAGGAAGTCCAACATGATTGGTCAGGAATATTTGAGGAATGGCGGACAGTGGTTTGACTTCCCTTGAACACATAACATGATGCATAGTTATACTTGGAAACATAAGACTTGAGTAACCAACCATTGTGAAATTCACCAATTATAGAAGAATTAACGAAATCTCCATATATGACAGGAAGGATAACCTATCAGTGGAGATCTGTTCAAATTATTGGTACAACTTCCTAAGTCAAATGTAAATGGTGTACTCACAATTGGTGCAAGGATATGTACCATGTTCAAGGGTGATAAGGACTAATTGTTTCCATTTTAGCCATGATGAATTATGAATAGATTCAGTAATCTTCCTTTTTTTGGTTTTTATGTTTTTTTAATTTTCAGTGCTAGCTCAAAAAAGAATAAAGAATTCTATAGTGTATAAGAGGGAATGAGTGTTGCAAGGGCGTGCGCCTATGTTTCAAGATCACGGGTCACGTCAAGGAAAGGATATGTACTACAAACATGGGCTAATCTAGTTTTGCACACTCTTTTGGATGTTCCCTCCATAGGTAAGCTATTTGAAGTAGGATTATGTGTCTGTTGCTGGAAATCCTCACCTTTTGCGGGAAAAATTTGTTTCCCTATCCTAAAGTCCTTACAGCTAGAAAAAATGAGTTACAACAATGAGAAGCACTTCCCCTAAGATTAATATATGCTTGGAATGGATCTTTCACCTGTTACACAATGTAATGTATCGACCTTCTAGAATGCTAGATCTCGATATTTTTACCTACAAGAAGCACACCACAAAAGCATACAAGATTAAAAGTACCAAGTACGATCCATAATCCTACATTGATGACTAAGGAATTCAATAATGAAAGAAGTGATCAGTACACAATATATTTCATGGGAAAGGAACTTTCATTGCACTAATAGAATATGAGAGAGATTACAACTATGATCCTTAGTGTTGAGAAGTCTCTTCTCAAGCAAGATCTTGCCTCCAAAGCATTAACTTGTCCACATAGTGCTTACTCTCCTTGGCTAGATTTGGCCAAAATTTTGGTGATGTAGCATCATCTTCCTACCTTTACCCATGGGGAATGAGAAAATATTTATAGCCATGGGAATATAGGAATAGTTGAGATTATTATGGATGAGGTGGTGGGGAGATCCTAAAAGGAGGGATCTCAAGTCTAGGGATGAGGTTTCCATGAAGATGAGGTTCAAGAAACTTCATGAAACTTCTCTTTTTAGCTTTAAAACTTGAGCACTGCTCTTTTTCAACTATGATAGAGCATTACCAATAGGGAAACAATCATTCTACAAATGCATGTGGTAGTGGCACCACTTTTTGTGCATGTAAAACAGGAGTTATAGACTGAGGTAACGCACTTTTTCCACAAGGAAAGTGTGGTGGTGGAAAAAGGATTTAAATCACTGATCTAAGTGCAATTTCAACTTCATAACTTGGAGAATGAAGGAAAGTTCTTATGTTTTGTTCTTAGTATATGATGATGACGAGAAATATGTATAATAGAATGCCCCCCAAAGCATGAGGCTAGAGGGACAGGATAGGTGAGGGCTTTGTCAGAAAAAGTTATCACTTCGAGGGTGCTTCAAGGAAACACTTCACTGATCAGATATATTCAACAAAATAACTCATTTTGTAGTACATCAACACTTTGATTCATATCTATATGATTCTCATAATGGCTGTAGACCAATACAAAGCAGATCCATGTGAGGTGCAAACAATCATGTCTACTAGAATACAACGTAGATCCATGCGAAGAAGACTCAAACTTTGACATAGATACCATACATACAATGTATATCTATGTCATTCAGATGCAAATTTGAGCATAGCCATGACCATACAAATCTGGATCCATGCTAGGACTTATACAAATACTCCATTACAACCTGGGGAAAGCAATGAGTGCTTAACAGATACCCAAGGTCTTGATTTTGTCTTCAACAACATACAATTCTATCCATGTAATTACAATTTCTTGACATCGAACATGGTAGAAACCACTTGATTACCAATAAATTATGAGAATCGTTAACAAGTGTGAGGGAGATCACTATTGATGTCGATGATTACTAAGGTACCCTAGTACAATATCCCGAATGTGAATAGATTATCTGATGTCAAACACTTGGTTTAATCTTTCGATCAAAGGTAAATGATGTAAACTTGTGTCAAAAGTGAGAGGATATATCATTGATGGATATAGATATCAAGGTACTACTTTGTTTTTTAAGACTAATTCCTGGATGATGAGCTGAAATCGACAGGAATAGTCTTGTCGAAGGAGGGCCATGATGAATCCCACATCGACGACATGAAACTTGGAACAAATTTTTGGAATTTTAGCATGATCTAACCATAGGACTGACTCAAAAGTAACTGACACAAATTTTTGACTGCAGATCCAAAATCTCAACATGACTTTCCTTTGAACATTGGGTGTCATGACCGAAGACTTGGCAACATTGAATTGACTAGGCGGATACCAAGACATAATGTGACGATGGACGATGCATTCTTTGAAAGGCTCAAAGGAGTGGCATGACTCATGAAAGTGGATCTACTCAGAATCAAGCTAAATACCTAATTGAATAAATGAAATGCAGACAAGTGTCATGTTCAAAGGTGACTACAAACTGCCATTATTACAAATGAAATGTGGTTCCCTTCCCTTACTTTCTCCATTATGATTAATGAGTGCCTCTTTTAATTTTTACAAGTTCAAAGAGGGTAACAAACACTCATTGTAGTATATTATAGGATAATTCATGTTGGAAAGAGGTTGGAGATAAGTGAGTTGCATAGAATCTAGGATGTTGCACATACTCACGCGATGTTGCGCAAGACAAAGATGGAACGATAGGAGGAAAAGAGTCCACTTTCTATGTTTTCATGTCACTATTTGTACTTATTGGCCATTTCTTTGAAATATTGGTCCTTAGTGGTTAAATTAGTTAGAATTTGGTTAGAAGTTAGTTAGAAGAAGACCTTGAATATAAACGTGCAAGCCTATAAATAGAGTAATTATGCACGTAAGAAGATATACATAGAGAGAAAGGTAGAGATAGAGAGTGAATACTGGGGTTTGATGGATCACTATTTGTTTTGGATCTGTGATTCATTATTCATAAATAATATCATCTGATGTGGATTGATTTGAACTCAGTGTTACATTTTTACCTTTTTCCCATTTTACACTGCTGCAATTCTGATGAATGAATAGACTTGCATATGAATGGGTAATGCAATGCTTTTTTATTATGGATATTTTCATCTTTTAGATATGTTTCCCCACTGGTATATCTACTGAACGGTGAATATTGTGACATAATGAATAGTTATATTTTGAGCGAGCAAGTAGATTAGATCTAGGAATCAAGCTAATGATTGTTTGCTGCCCCTATACTGTCAGAAACATGGTTTCGACAGCTCTCCCTCAAACATCGTGGGTGAGACCTCATCCGCTCTGCGGGTGTTGCTGGACAAGGTAAAACCTATCTGATCTGATGCTTAGGGAGATCATTGAGTGTTGAGCATCGATAGAGTGGAACCCCTATCGACTAGGTTTTGTTGGTTTGGGGTTGTGCCAACAAATGGTTTCGTTGTCAGGACCTCATGGCAACTGAGGTGAGGGCATGTGGCACTCGATCAATGGTTACCCAAAAAGGGATGTGGCATCCGACACGACCGAAACTACAATATTGGTTTGATCAGAAGATGCGATAATTTTTTGAGACAAAAAAACATAACCCTGGGTTGACAACAACCGAATGGTTAGAAAGGTACATCCACGACGGTCTGCATGAATATTTCTTCAGTGAATTTCCTATAATATTGTACAAGTGGATGGAGCGATTCACATACAAGAAGATAAACTTTTAAGTAGGAGAACCAATGTCCTGGACCCTTGAACTAATCTAGGAACTGCAAGAGACTAAAAACAGAGTGTCACATGCCATTGAGGTCTGGTTGAATAGTACCCTCGACGAATATATCATAGAGTTCACAGTCGACACCAATAACTCTTACAGTGAAGCATAAAGGGAATTCTTAATGGACCTAGAGGTAGGTTCTTGTTGTCGCTTCAATTGTCGATTAAAATGTTGATTTGCAAGAGGGGTATACTCAAGATGCACCTAGAGTAGTAGCACCCCAGTGTGCAGAAGTTATGGATATCATGACCAAGGGGGGAGACCAATGAGAAGATAAGGGGTAGATGAGTGCAAGTTTTTATGAGATTATGAGGGAAGCTGAGGAAGAAAGTGGTTGTACAAGGGGAGGAGTAAGGTTTCGACTAGAGAAAAGGTAGAGGACAGGGGAAGGTCTTGCTGTGATCAGAACGCAAGACTATGAAGGACAACCACATGGGATGAAGAAACCATACAGTGGCGACGAGGACGACCAGGCCCAGGCTACACCTAGAACGATGGTAATATCAAATGCCAGCAACAACGTACCGACACCTCTGTGCACTACTCCAACCTCAGGAAAAAATCCAAGTCCCACATTGAATTTCCCAATGTGTCAGAAACAGTCTAGTAGTAGATCACCATCTATCGAAAGGTGGCCCAGGATGGTGGGCGACGATATGAAGCTACTTTTGTTCCATGGAAATAGGACTGATGATCCCGAGCAGTATTGGTTTTTATGTGAAGCAATGTGGACTGTTAGACAGACCACTGACGATGATGTAAAGAAATAACAGCTCGTAGCTACTCTGAGGGGTCGTGCGCTCGACTGGTTTATGAAGTTTACCCAAGTTCCTCAAGGGAATCCAATGAATACATTGGATGAGATCTGGATGGGACTAATTGAGGAATTTAGGAAATTGAAGCCAGAAGCACAATACATTACGGAGATGAAGTAAATCAAGCAATTTCCTAACAAGACCATTTGGGACTTCGATCAGAGGTTCAATACACTAATGGACAGAGTTATTTTTTCTATGATCGATGTTCATCATAAAGAATGGTTTGTCGCAGCATTGGTTTCTCATATCCAACAACCATTGATGCAGCAGAAGATAGCGACGCAGAGCGAATCCCTGGAAATTGTGATGAAGCTCGAAGCTTCACCTATCGGGGAGAGTGTCATTGGGATTAATCAAATTCAAGCACAGCTAGCCAACCTCACACTTCAACTACAGGATATCAATAAAGGTAAGGAGGACCGCACAGATCTTTGGTGTACTCAATGCCATGCAGATGGCCATACCAAAGATACCTACCCCGACTTTAGAAACTACCTATTATCAAGAGCACCGAACTCATTGAGTAGTGGTGGTATGCCATGGTGTTGCATATTCCAAGTCTATGGACATCAACATGAGGAATGTAGATATATGAAAAAGATGGTGTCAAAACCTGCCAATTTATATTGTTCGTTATGTCACTCAGTTGGGCATGAGGATAGAGATTTTCGGGCATACGATCTACTTCAGGATAGAAAATACGATTCGTATTTTGTGAAGGGTGAGGGTCACCGTGTAGTACAACAATAGAAACCACATACTCAAGTGGTAAGTTCTTAATCAAATTTTTTGTACACACCGCCACCGCTGATGCATTTTTTCCCACCGCAGTCACAGTTTGCACCACATCCATAGTTCGCACCATAGCAGCCATACAATCAAATATCGATGGCTCAGGCACAACCACAATATGTCCAAGCAGCACACTTTGTTCAGCAACAACCAAATCCCCTACCTCAACAGATAGCTCCGCCACAGTACTCACAAAAAGGAGGATTCCAGGGTAGAGGAGGAGGATTTGGATGAAGAGGGGGATGAGGTCGCATATCCATCTAATGTTACAATTGTGGAGTTTTCGAACATTATCAGAGAGACTTCCCACACTTGCAGTGATTTTGTACATACTATGCAACAATTGATCACACTGTGGAGAACTACCCCTAGTTAATTGCAAGATGGCAAACTGGAAATGTTTCGCAATTGCAAAATCAAGCCCAGTTGTAGACTCAAAATCAGCTACTTGTCCAGAACCAGTTACAGAACTAGGCCTAGAACTATGTTTCGCTTCAAAACTAGGCCGTGAATCAGTCGTTGAACCTGTCAGTGAACCAAAATCCACTGCTAGCTCAGACTCCACCAATGAACCAGACACAAGGACCAACAGTCACGATGATTTCAGCAGATCCAAGGATGTAGGATGTCAATGTCTCCATTGTTACTTGCGGAGGTGTGATGACCAAATTTGATGGACCCCGGCCGCAAGTTCGATTAGCTAGAAAGAATAAAGCAGTGTTTGATATTGCGACTGAAAAAGAAACATTTTTTGAGACGCGGGATGTGATCGGACACAATTTGGGTAAGTTTCTTGTCTATGAAATGCCATCTGCTTTTGATTTATCCTTAGAAGCAGGACCATCACAGCAGCATGGTACCTTGCAACATTTCTTTGAGAAATATTTATCACTCGCACAAGATTCGAAGGCTCTTGTTGAGCTTGAAAGGTTGTTGTACCACCCGGGAAAGGAGCTAAAGGACTCTACAGTGAACTCTTTGCAGAAAAAAAAGACAGGTAAAGAGATGCATATGAATATCCAGATAGGTGACTATGAGGTGAACTCAGTCATCCTGCACTTGGGATCAAATGTGAACATCCTGACTAAGCAGACCTGGGAAAAAATGGGGATCCCTACGATGGGATGGTCCCCTATGCAGCTGAGATTGGCGAACCAAGCTAAGGTGCAACCAATTGGAAGAGTGATGAACTTAGTTGTAGATGTTGAAGGCATGAGAACACATGCTGACTTTGATGTAATTGAAGTCATGAATGGGGAAGGATTCTATCCCATGATGTTGGGGATTGGATGGGCCAATGACAGTATGGTCCTCATTAATTTTAAGAAGTGAATGATGACATTCAAAAATAAGGATATTCGAGTCATGGCACCCATGGATCCAACTGAAGGCCGAAGATACATTGAACCTGTGAAGGACGAAGTTGTCAAGGGGTGGGATCATGTATACAACATATCTGAAGATTATATACACCTGACGGCCAATGGGGAAATTGGATGGCGCAGCGCTAGCTCTGCGTCCTCTGATTCATGAGGATGTGCTAGAAAATTAGAAACATCACATGCATGAAGTGTCCTTTATAAAGTGTGGACTAATCACACATTCATTGCGCCATGTCATGACTAAGATTGTTGAGTTACCAATATATGAACGGCTACCAGAACTATCTAGGTTCCTCAAGGAGTTCGAAGCGAAGAATATGAGCCTTAGCACTTGTTGGCATTAGGAGAAGCACTAAATGCCACTCCAACACACTGGTGGGCAGCTCATAAGGAGACAATTCATGAATGGGCATAGTGTCGAAGTTTGATGACTGTGCACTTCGAAGATATGGAGGTATATCACACCGGGAGATATGATGGACAAAATGACCCTTGTAGTCATTTGAGGGAATTCCAGACTCTATGGGAATCATGACCAAAGGATGAATGGATCCATGCCTTTATTCATACCTTGGATGAAATGTCGAGGTCTTGGTACCTATCAACAGAACTGCACAGAGAAATAAATACTTGGGAGGAGCTAACTGTTTTCTTTGTGCATACCTTTGGGTTTACATATGCCAATGTAGAGGTTAACAATACATTGCAGATCATTTGGGATGTAGTCTTGAAAGTTGTACCAGTCACAAATTCTATGAATCCACTTGCGCATTGACACTTGCAATTGATGATGGAATGCTACAACATCTCTGGCAAGACAGAGGATGATCACAAGTTGTGCAATATTAATATTCTAGAGACTGAAAGAAGTCGGGATGTCGCATCACCGGATGTGTCGATTGATCCCATGAATCAACCATTGAATATTAAGAAAGTTAACATTGGGACAAAAGAGAATCCTAAATTTGCAAATATTGGGGACTACTGGGATGAAGAGACCATGGAAAAGATCACAGATCTATTGCATGAATTTCAAGATCTATTCCCAACAAAATTCTCAGAAATGAAGGGGATATTGGGTGACCTAGGGGAAATGAAAATCCCATTAAAACCAGATGCAAAACCAGTGCGACATAGGCCATATTGCTTGAATCCATGATATAAAGAAAGGGTCAAGACTGAACTTTATCAAATGCTAGATGCTAGGATTATTGATCCTTTTGAATAATCAGAATGGACAAGTCCTATGGTGGTCCAAGACAAGAAGACTAGGGAGGTCTGGATCTGTGTCGACCTCAGAAAATTGAATGATGCATGCATGCATGATCCATTCCTGACACTATTGACAAATGAAGTTCTTGAAGGAGAAGTTGGTCAAGAAATGTACTTATTCACAAATGGCTTTTCTGGGTATCACCAGATCAGAATTGCCAAAGAACATCACCACAAGACAACATTTGTTACAGAGTGGGCCTGTTACCAGTATACCGTGATGCCATTTGGGTTGAAAAATGCACCTGGAATATTTTCCTGGGTGTTCGTCGTGGCTTTTAAAGACTTCATTCAGAAGTTCCTTCAGGTATATATGGACTACTGGACAATGTACAGGCTAGTCAAGGATCACTTAGCCAATCTTCGACTGATGCTGGAAATATATCGACAACATCAG
Source organism: Pseudotsuga menziesii (assembly GCA_001517045.1). Classification (NCBI taxonomy): domain Eukaryota; kingdom Viridiplantae; phylum Streptophyta; class Pinopsida; order Pinales; family Pinaceae; genus Pseudotsuga; species Pseudotsuga menziesii. Next base: position 23,155 of record LPNX011125453.1, on the reverse strand, counting down.
ATCACACTAAACTCTAAGAAGTGCATATTTTATGCGTCGTTTGGAATATTGTTGGGTCACATCATGTGAAAACAAGGACTGCTGGTTGATCCTGTAAAGATCGCACTCATTCTGGGCTTGCCGACATTGACCAATGTCAAGATGCTCCAGGTGACGCTTGGACACACTGGGTACTATCGCAAATTCATTAGAGGATATGCCACGATCACTGCCCAGCTATGAAGAAACTATTGAAGAAGGATGTTGTGTTCCTATGGAGTCCTGAATGCCAAAGTAGTTTTGACACACTAAAGGCCAAGATGGATTCAGCACCGATACTTGTATTCCCATATTGGAACAAGGAGTTCCATGTTCATGTTGATGCATCTTTAGTTGCGCCAGGAGTAGTGCTCAAGCATCCAAGCAACGTCGACTTGGATCACCCTATTGCTTTTGTGAGTCAAAATTTATCATTTACCGAGAAGAATTATACAACCACAGAATGCGAGGGGCTCATGATGGTTTATGCACTGCAGAAATTCAGGCATTATCTTCTAGGAGGTCACTTCAAAATGTTCACTAACCATTCGACGTTGAAGTATCTGGTCAATAAGCCTGTGTTGGGGGGGAAGATATGCAAATGGATACTCCTCTTTTAGGAATTTGATTTTGATATTATAGTGAAGCCAGGATGCTTGAATGTTGGTCCCGATCATTTGTCAAGAATCGAGATGAGAGAGGAACCTACCAGCATTGAAGATGGACTGTCAGATGCACAGTTGTTTCTATTTGAAATGGTAGATGACCATTATGCTCTAATAATCTAGTTCTTGGCAACCGGAGTCACACTGGAAGAAGTTTCCGCAAGTCAAAAGAAGCAGTTGGTGGTCAAATATTTTGACTTTCAGTTGACTGATGGACACTTGTATAAGATGGGACCTAATGAAATCTTGCGATGTTGTGTCCTCCTGCATGAACAACAACATATTTTGGAAGAAGCGCATGTCGGAGTGTCTAGGGGACACTATGGAGGATGGGAAACCGCGCAGAAGGTGCTTCGCATAGGGCTCTGGTGGCCCACTCTTCATAATGATGTGGCAGGTTATGCAAGGAGCTGCGATGTCTGTCCATGCATTGGAAAACCATCGTGATAGGATGAGATGCTGCTTGTACCCCATGCAAATTTGCAACATTTTTATAAATGGGTAGTATACTTTCTGGGTCTGATCAACCCACCCGGGAAAAGAACTGGTGTACACTACATCATCACTGCGATGGAAAAAATGATGAGATACACTAAGGTTGCACTATTTATGGACTATACTGCTGCGATGATAGCCATATTTTTGTTTGAGAATATCGTGACACGATTTGGGTGCTTGATAATATTGATGAGTGACCAAGGTATCAACCGCACAGTAAGAGCCCTGACAAAAGAATTACAGGTTCAGCACAAGAAAAGTACACCATACCATCTACACATGAACGGGACGGTGGAGGCCTTCAACAAGATATTGGACCATGCACTGACCAAGGTATGCAACACTAACTGAGATGATTAGGATCTGAATATTCCTACAGTTTTGTGGGCCTATCACACCACGTGCAAGCAACTAATGGGGAAAACACTGTTTAAACTAGTCTATGGAAAAAAGGCAGTGATGCCTATGGAATACATCGTTCCCATTTTGCGCATTTCCACTGAGACCAGAATGGATGATGATGTTGCGCTAGAGGAGCACATGGCACAATTGATACAGTTGGATGAAGACCATTTCATTGTCAGTTTCCACCAGCGCGTGGAGAAATATCGACAAAAGGCGTGTCATGATCGCCACATAAATAAAAAACAATTTTAGTAAGGAAATTTGGTGTTGTTATATGACAGCAAATTCTTGGCTATATTTCTCCCAGTCAGTTTGAGGTGTAGACTAAGACATTCAGATGGGACCAGAGTTCTTGTCCCACTTGAAAAATTCTGTAGGAACAGGGAACCAGATCAACTTTAGGTAGCCTGGGTTGAGCCTGAATGCAAGGAAGGACAAGGGTGCAAAAGTAGGATTCGCTCCAAAATTTGCAACTGCAAACAATCACCAGCTGGCGGTATGCTTCCTAAAGGATGAAGACAAGTAGAGAATGATGTAGTATTCATAGATGCCAGATCACGATGGCACTGTAGGACACAAAGTTGCAAAGGTTGGGAGGAGGCAGTTGCAGCCAACTACACAATTTGGAAAATTCAGAAAAGTAGTAAACCACTACCTGCGAGAAGTTTTTCTCCCTTCAGGTTGTTGCATACACTATGTCCCACTGACGTGGCTCGAGGACGAACCACAAGACTGTGTTGGGGGCCTATTGGCAAGAGGTTAGAGATAAGTGAGTTGCGCAGCATCTAGGATTTTGTGCATACTCACGCGACATTGTGCAATACAAAGATGGCGTGATAGGACAAAAAGAGTCCACTTTCTATGTTTTCATGTCACTATTTGTATTTATTGACCATTTCTTCGGAATATTGGTCCTTAGTGGTTAAATTAGTTAGAAGTTGGTTATAATTTAGTTAGAAGTGGACCTTGAATGTAAAGGCACAAGCCTATAAATAGAATAATTATGCACGTAAGAAGATATACATAGAGAGAAAGGAAGACATAGAGAGTGAATACTGGGGTTTGATGGATCACTATTTGTTTTGGATCTGTGATTCGTTCTGCGGAAATAATATAATATGATGTGGATTGATCTAAACTCGGTGTTGCATTTTTACCTTTTTCCTTTTTTACAATGTTGTGATTCTGATGAATGAATGGACTTGCATATGAATGGGTAATGCAGTGCTTTTTTCTTATGGATACTGTCATCTTTTAGATTTGTTTCCCCACCGGTATATCTGCTAAAATGGTGAAGATTGTGACATACTAAATAGTTCTATTTTGAGCGAGCACGTAGATTAGATCTAGGAATCAAGCTAATGAATGTCTGATGCCCCTAACCCTCCTCTATACTATCAAAAACGTGGTTCCAACAACTCTCCCTCGAACATCTTGGGTGATACCTCATCCGCTCTGCGGGTGTTGCTGGACAAGGTAAAACCTGTCTAGGCTGATGCTTAGGGAGATCGCTAAGTGTTGAGCGTCTACAGAGTGGAACCCCTGTCCACAGGGTTGTGTCAGTTTGGGGTTGCACCAATAAGTCCATTCTCACATTTTTTATGAACCTGAGAAAGGAGGGGTTCATTCCCAAAAGAGGGTCTCTCAGTGTTTAGTTTAACGAGTCCGTTGAAAGTAAAATCGGTATCGTTCATGTTTAGAGAGTCTAAATGAAACGGAAGAAGACTACAAAAGGTCCTTTTTTGTATGATTTAGTCTTCAAAGCCCGAAAAAATATAAAATAATACCTTAGATAACTCTTCTAGTAAATGAATAGAGTATTCATTTTTTGTAATTTGGTCAATCCGAACCAAAAAAAGGGTAACTATTGTCGGAAAGACGACCCTTTAAGTACTTTTACAAGCGTGAAGAAGAAAATTTCACTCAACGAAATTTTCACATTTTAGGAGTTTAAAAAGAGCTTAGAGAATACTCCATTAGGGTTTATTTTCTGAAAAAGAGTTTAACGAGCCTGAAAAAGAAGTAAAATTTGACTTAGAAATTTAGTACTAGGTTTAACGACCACGAGTAAGATTTCAGAAATAGCGCTCAAGAGCTTTTTTTGTTTTGTGCGAGAACGAAAAAGTAAAAAAAAACTCATTCATAACCAAAAATCCAGTTTCTTGGGCCCTGCAAAACTCGAAAATGACCACTAGACTCCAAAAATATTAAAACTAGGCTTTATAGGCTATTTGAGAGTAAATATTTAATAAAATAATAAAAATAAAGAAATAAAACTCAAAAATAGTTTAATAAAAGCTAGTAAATAGTAAAAAGACTTATCATTTTCACTTTTACCATTTGGAGAGCATTTTAGGACCATTTGTGTGAAGCTTTCAGCTGAGGATTATGGAGCCATCAATCGTCTGTTTTTAGCACTGTCAGTTCCAGGTAAATCCTCAAATCATTTCCAAGCTTTTCACGGTTTCATTTTTCAATTCCATGCTAGTTTTATGGTTTTTGGGGCATTTACCCAAAGGTAAAATGTGCCCATCGGGTAACGCACTTTTCCCTTTCGACGCAGGAGTTACCCGCATGACACCACACATTTTCCTGCAAAAAAGTGCGGTGGCACCGTTTTGTCCATGAGTGAGATAACTTCGTAATATGGTATCAACGCCATGGTGGTATAAGGTGTCATTGATAATGATATATTATTTGGTGTGGTGGTGAATGTGATGATGTTCATCCTGGGTTGCATTAGGTTAATATCATTGTGTCTGGAGATAGAGAATTAATATCCATACCATGGGTCATACGCACTAATGAGGAAGAAGGATTCATCAGGAAATGAATCGATGGGCTATGTTCTCTTAGTAATACGGGGAAGGTCAGACATAAGCTTGGCAAAGACAAGATACTTCTTAGAACAATATTTGGAAAATTACAACTCAAATTCCTAGAGAATGACAATCCAGCATGAGTATTTTCCCCCAAGTACTTGACAAGTCAAGATATAATACATGGGTTAGAATTTGTGTATACCGTGGTTGTCCAAAGAAAAATGTAGGGACAAAAATTCTGGACCGCAATAACCATGGCCAAAGCAATTTTCTCCACTTGTGAATACTAGGTTTCAGAGTCTATAAGACTCTTACTCAGATAATTGTTGCTCAGAATATTTCACCTCCTGCGGACAATAAGGTGTTCCGCTGGTCCAAATGGTTCAAATCCAGAACAAATAGATCATAGAGGTTGATAACTCTCCCTAGACACTGTAGATATCTGGAATGCAAGGCTTTGATAGTTCACCTGTGTACATGCAAAAGAGTTCAACATGAAACAGATCAAAGCAACTAGAATATGATCTACTAATATATGCTAGTGACTAAGGAATCTAGCAATATATATTTGAAATCAAACATCAACAATATATATGGGATAGAAAATCAGCTTGCATTAGAAATATGAAGAATTTTACAACCAAGCCTTAGTGTTGACATGCATCTCCATGAAACTAGCTCTTCATCCCCAAAAGCTCCGACTCTAGCTCTCTATGCTCTCTCCAAATGATCTTGGGCCAAGAATCAGTCCAACAGCATAACAATACCTTCAATTTTTCTCCCCTCAACCATCGCTATGGGCTAATATTTATAGGGATAAATGGATAGAGATGGTTGAGAAATTAGTGGGTGAGGTGGCCTCTAAGATCCTAGGATGAGGGATCTCGATCTCAACCAACCCACAGTAGTAGGGACAAGAGATATCTCGAGGCCTATCATCTAGAAGCCTTGAGAAGCTTCTCCTTTTAGCCTTTTACCCAGGGTGTCGCTATTCTCCTTCTTTGATAGAGCGGTTCTGGTAATAACCGCCTATGGACCAAGGGTGACAGGTAGTGGCACCGCTTGTGGAAAACTGATGAAAAGCGGTGCGAACGGGGGTATCGCTACTGGATAAGGGAGCATGAGAAGTGCTGGGAATTTGTATGATAGACTGGTAAAAAATTCATTCAGTATTCACTCCAGAAGCTGGGATTTTAGGGAAAGTAGGTATGTCAAAGGTCTCATCACATGATGGTGACAGGATTTTGGTATAACAGGATGCCCCCCAAAGCATGAGTCTTAGAGTGATACGATAAACGAGAGCTTTGAGAACAAGTCATTGCCAGGAGATGAAAATGTTGGCTCGATCAAAGTATGCAGTCAAGTAGGCATCTGTAGTACATCAGTATGTTGATTCATAGATGCAAGTAACCAAACTCATAGCTGCAAACCAATACAAGGCAGATCCATGAGTGGAATAAACAAGCATGGCTACTAGAATACAGCATAGATCCATGTGATAGAGGACTCAAACTTGGACATAGATACCAGACATACAACGTAGATCTATGTCATATAGATGCAAATTTGAGCATAGCCACAACCATACAAATGTGGATCCATGCTAGATATACAAAACTCCATCACAACCTAGGGAAAAATCAATGAGTGCTTTTAAACAAATGCCCAGGGTCTTCATCTCATCTTCCACAAAGTACGATTATATCCATGTGATTACAATGATCTGAAGTCGAACATGGTAGAAACCACTTGATTACTGGCCAATGATGTGAATTGTTAACAAGTGCGAGGGAGAACACCATTAATGTCAATGATTCCCAAGGTACTCTAGTACAATCTACTGAGTGCGAATAGATGTCTTGATGTCGAACACCCAGTCGATTCTATCGATCAAAGGTCAATTATGTGAACCAATTTCAAGAGCGAGAGAATCTGTCATTAAGGCATACATATCTCAAGGTACTAAATATTGTTTCTAAGACTACTTCCTGGATGATGAGCTGATGTCGATGGGAATAGTCTCATCAAAGGAGGGCCATGATGAGTCCCACATCAATGACACGAAACTTGGAACATAGCTCTGGAATGATGTGAATGTAGTAACCATATGACTGACTCAAAGATACTGACACAAAGACTGTATGATACTGTAGAGGTAAGACTTCTTCAAATCCCCTTTGAACATCAGGTAGAACAACAAAATGACTTGGTATCATGACTAGATAGAACAGATACACAATACGACAGTGGACAATGCATTATTTTGAAAGACTCAAAGGATTGACATGACTCATGAAAGTGGATCATCACAGAGATCAACTGAATACCCAATTGATCAACATGATTGTGCAAACAAGTGCCATGTTCAAAGGTAACGACAAACAGCTGCCATTATTTGCAAAATGATTCCCTTCCCATTTTCCCCATCATGATTGATGAGTGCCTCTTTTCAGTTTTACGAGTTCAAAGAGGGTAACAAACACTCGATATAGCTTGTCAGAAGACAATTCCAGTCCCATATGTTTTACGAACCTGAGAGAGGATGGGTTCATTCCCAAAATGGGTCTCTCAATGTTTAATTTTTAACAAGTCCACTGAAAGAAAACTCAGTATCGTTCATGTTTAGAGGGTCTGAACGAATATGGAAGGAGACTCCATGGTGGTCCTTTTTCATATGATTTAGTCTCCAAGGCCCGAAAAAGTGTAAAATCATACCTCAGAGAACTCTTCTAGTCATGATTAGTTGGAGCGTTCCTTTCTCGTAAATAGTATTATCTGAACCAAGAAAGAGATAACCTACCGTCGGATAGACTTCTCTTCAAATACTTTAACGAGCATGAAAAAGACAAGATCGCTCGACGATCTTTTCATATTTAGGGAGTCTGAAAAGGGTTTAAAGAGAACTCCATGATGTTTCTTTACACAATGTCATTTTTTACGAGCCTAGAAAGATTCAGAAATGGACTCGGCTATCTTTTCATGTTTAAGGAGTCTAAAAGAAGATGTGAAAAGAAGACTCCATAACGTTTCTTTACACAATACGGTATTTTACGAGCCTAGAAAGAAACTTGAACTAGACTCAAAAATTTGATACTAGATTTTAACGAGCATGACAAAGTGTCGTAATAAATCCTCAATGACCTTTTTCATTTTGTGAAACTACGAAAAATCCATAAACAAACTTTCCAAAGCTTTTACTAAAGCCAACCTGCAGACGACTCATAAACAAGTGTTAAATGCATCTAAAATCAACATTACGGGATTATGACAAATAGATTTTGAACAAAACATGATGTAATATCAAAACTATACTAAGTCAGAGCCAAAAATGTCTATATAAGGCAAGTAAATAGTAAAAAACCAAACATTTCACTATTTACCTCTTGGTAGAGAGCACTTGGTGCATTTTTTAGCCTTATCTTCCACAGTTGATATCGGGAGTTTCCACCATCCGTTTTCAGTCTCGTCAATTGCAGGTAAGAGCTAAGACCTTCTTCTTTCATTTCATAGCTTTTATTTTGGGATTTGATGGGGTTTTAGACCTATTTGGCAAGCCCTAAAATCCTATTTGTGGGCACCGTGGCTACCCCTTGCGGGATAGGCGGTACCATCCGAGAACCGCGCCAAAGATAAGGTGAACAGGCGATGGAACCACCTGTCTCCAACGGGGCACAGGCGCTGCTGGCCGTGGAGAAATTTAACCAATGATATATACAAAACTATCTCATTCTTTTGATTTATAATGATTTAAGGATGATATTGATGTATACCATTGGTGTTTTGGCAAGTCTAGGCTTCCAAAATATGGTGATATGGAAGGAAAGAACTCATGATGATGAGGATGTCGCTGCTGAAAGGAATCCGGTGTGTATTGCCGCACTCTGGAATCGTGGACTTCTCAAGTTCTTCTGGACACCAAGCATGGTGTCCCACGAGAGACTACTAGAACACATACTTAGAATGTGGAATCTAGAACAGCAGTATTTTGAGGTGGGGGCACATATACTTACAGTGGAGGTAGAATACATCTACTTCCTGACTGGCCTATTGAGATGGGGTGCCCCTATCTCACTAACAGGTTCCCATGGTGGGGACATTACCACCAGAGAGCTCATAGATCGACACTGTGCACCAGGTACAAGTACATCGGGGAAGAAAATCCCCATCAGGGCAGTGACAGACAGGGCTCTATGGATCGTTCTATTCACCATGCAGAGGGTGGCAGGGAGCCAGGGTGTACATTAGGATTCCAGGGAACATATGCTATATTCCTTAGAGGCAATGGCACCTACGGTGTTCAACTGGGCAGAAGCATTGCTTCCAATCTTCAAGGATCAGCTGACTAAATGTCGACAGGGAGAGCTGAAGCAATTCAGCTTTGGTTCCATCTTAGCTTGTTTCTTCTTTGAGCAGGTCCCCCAGATGAGGCCCTAGGTGAATTTTCAGAGTCTGAGAGCACGGGACCCCCATATGCTGAGGTGGGTCCAGGTCATGGCTTGCATGGGAGTGGGTAGGGGCAGAGTGAAGTTCAGTGACACGTTCTTCAAATGGTTGTGGGATCAGATGCTCATGGTCGAGGACTATTCCTATGTGGGCATAGATTTTACAGGTGATCCTGACCAACCACTCCCACCTGAAGGGCAGTGAGGAGACATTGGTAAGAAACAAGAAACCCTAAAGATGAAAAAAAAATTCTATGTTTTTTATGTTTTATATTTTTTATGATAAGTGACGAGACCTGTTTGTCTTCATACAGATGTTGGAGCAGCGAGGCATGGAGGAGCATCTCCATTAGACAGGAGAGTCGGAGCTTGCTTCATGCCATAGGGTGATGATATCATCAGGGAGCTGGAGGAGAACCTTGAGAGGTTGACTCTGAACATCCCAGATGCTGACATAGATGATCTCCCAACTAGATATCAGAGATCTACGGTGGGGGTACCAGGCAAATTCAGTAGGCTACTACACCGGATGGCTCGAGCAATGATGTGCTATCATGAGCACCACTAGTAGATGAGAAATGTATATTGAAAGCTGATAGCTTCAGGATTTTGTATGATAATTATTCCTGAAAGCCTACGTGCTTCAAAAGAGGTCATGGGACCTATTTTTTGTAACATTTTTCATATATATATATACAGACTTCTACATGATGTTTATACGTTTCAAATGGATGAATGCATTTTCTATGAGTTCTATGTGTCTTTAAATGTTTATTTACAATGTACCATGTTTTATTAACATCATGAATGGGAAATATGCCAATCTAGGATGTAATTAGCCAATGAATCAACAACTACATTATGTTCCCTAGGGATATTCCTATATGTAATGGTTCCAAATGATCTTTCTAATAAACGTACCCTCCGAAAGAGGTGGAGGATCACTGGGTTCCTAATGGTGTAGATATGGTTTAAATGACAAACCACAAGCTGAGAGTCCATCAAAACTACTAGATCATGGACATCCTGGGAGGCAGCTTCAGTCAGAAGACCGATGACTGCTTCATACTCGACGATGTTATTAGTAGCGGGACCTAAGAAAACCACTCCTGAACTGACCAAATATTAAGCTGGGGAATAGAGAACCCAAGCAGTCGAGGCTAGATTCAAGGTGTGGCGGCAAGCACCATCAGCGAAGCCGCAGAAATCCATCTGCATGACCAACACATGGTATAAATAGATGTGGGCATAAAAACTCAAAACCATCTTGAAAATACTAAAAACACACTGAAAGTCAATCAATATACATGTATACAAGATACCATCCAAGAAGACCTAGGCATAGTACCTTTTCAGGTACAACCCATTGCGAGGTTGCCCCAAAGGTATTCCATCATAATCTACCAACTCATAGGCTCCTTTCTCTAACACCTTGGAAATAACGAAATGTCCATACCACATAGACTCGAACTTTCCCTTTCCTAGCTTCACATATCTCTGGTCATAAGTCAAAACTAGGTCACCCTCGTTGAAAACATGAGGCTGGATGGATTTATAGTACTACGCCTTGACGCGTTTCTTATGTGCCTCATTGGCCAAGGCAGCATCTCTACGAGTTTCATCAAGGTTATTCAAGTACAAAAATCTTGCTTCCTCTGTAGAAGTGTCAGGGAGAAGTTTGATGACGAGTTGTCAAGATGGAATCTGACATTGGATAGGCAAGACAGCTTCAATTCCATAACCAAGCTGGAATGGCATGAAACTAGTGGCTTTTTTCACAGAAGTCCGATAAGCCCAAAGAGTGGAAAAAATAACTAGATGCCAATTGGATTTATGATCTCCAACCATCCGACGAAGCATAGTTTTCAAAACCTTGTTAATGGCCTCTATCTGACCATTAGCTTGCGGATAATATGGTGTAGAGTTTTCATGGCAAAAACCTAGCTTGGCACTCAATTCCTCCATCATGTGATTACGGAAATGGGATTCATGATCAGTGATGATGGACTGTGGAACTCCAAATATAGCTATGATATGATTGAACAAGAAGAGAGTGGTAGTCTTACCATCTTCTGCATATGTAGGCATGGCCTCGGCCCATTTTCTAAAATAATCCACGTCTATGATGATGTAACCATGCCCCCCGGATGAGGTAGGCTTACAATGCATGAATTCGATCCCCCATTTGGAAAAAGAGCCAACGCAATGATGCGGTGAAGCGGAGCAGGATGGATGCACTTTTTGGGATAAAAATGTTGGCATGGTGGGCATTTCTTAACAGCCTCATGACAGTCTTTGAAGACAGAAGGCCAGAAATAGCCAACACGAAGAAATTTCTGGGCTGTAGCTGTTGGAGCAGGGTCCCGCAGCTACAGGAAAAGCTGCTACATCGAGACAGGGAAGTCAAAGAAGACAGTACCTGAGCAGCTGAGAAGAGAGACCTCAACCACTGCACTTAAGGTAGTGGCGAAGACAGGAGGGCTCAGCTACCCTCATAAAGGAAAAGGAGCAACGGGCCAAGGTATTGAAGACAAAGGATAGCAGGAAGCGGCACCCATACCCACGATCAACGTCGGGAAGCGTGGAAGACTACAGGAAGCTGTGGTGTGATGGTAAGCGGCAGCCCACAGTACAGACGCGTCGACTGTCACAGTTAGGGTTTTTGGGTTACTGTTGGGAAAGGCCCACAGTTTTGTAATGGCGAGACCTTCGGGCCACCTATATAAGCATGTATTTTGTAATGTAAAAGGTTAGATAGTGAGACAATTGGGTAGCTGCTTAGACAGTCAGACATAAGGTAGCCTCTGAGTCAATTAGCTAGCCAAGTGTCTCTAGAGTCTCAGTATTGTAAGAGTTAAGCTCTGGTTCTGTTATTCAGTCTGTAGTTATCTTACTGTAACCAGTAGCTGGCTCCAAGAGCATGTATGTAACAATCCGCAGGGATTAAGAGAGAGAGAGAGAGGAGGAGGAGTATATTGTAAGAAGGCAATATAAAGAGGAAGAAGAGATCTAAGAGAGAAGGGCTCTCGGGTGTGTGTGGAGTTTCCCATAAGATCTCAGGATGCATAGTAGGTTGCAACAGAACTGTGTTTACTCTCTCAAGATATAATATAAAAACCAGTTCCCGTGGACGTAGCTTCCCCCCTGGAGGTGAACCACGTAAAATCCGTGTTTTGTGTGACTATTTCATGTGTTTGTGCTTTACTTATGTGTTATCTGTTACCTGTTACATGAATGTTGCTTATCATTGATGAATGTATGTATGTTATGCTTCAGTTATAGTGCATAGAAGTTTAACCGCAAGTTGAATGTATCAAGTAGCCTATATATGAGTTTATCAATGCTTGGTTCATGTTAGTTGATAGTTATTGCGTTAAGTGACTCCGGTATATGAGTTCTGCGAGTTCAGTATAGTTGATGTTAAGCATATTAGACTATAGGAGTCTAAGTGAGGCTGTTAGCTTACTAGTATACTAAGAGAGAATCCTTAGGCCATGAGATCCATATTGAAGTATTACCATAAAGGATATCGCAGTATAGAAAGGCGATATCGCACTGTCAGAGGAATCACGGTGTGAGATATCGTAGTATAAGAGGGTAGCTGAGGAGATAGTTTACGCATCGCTCTAGAGGCAGCGATGTGATAAGAGACGGCTCCCTCTCAAGGCCAGCGAGTAAGAAAGTTCGCCATCGTAGAGAGAGATCCCGCGGGCTAAGAAGAGTTGAGAGACCGATAGGATGCTACAGAACCCAGTTGAGGACACTTGAGTCTTCAGCCACCCCATCTAAGATCACTTCAGGTGAGACTTCAGGCTGCTCTGCAATATGTTGCCGAAAGGGCCAATGAGCTAGGGGTTTTGTTGGTATATAACAAGTAAACCCGGGTCTGCCCCGCAGAACCAACAAATGGTCCATCCTAGATAAATGACCGCCACATGCTCTAGAGTGGAAATCATTTAGCACGTGTTCAGCCTCCTCATGAGTGAGGCATCGCCCAAGAATGGAATCAATCCCACGTCTATACAAGGTATCATGCAAGATGAGGTAGTATTTCGCGTGGTGCCGGATGCGGCGATGATCATCGTGAGATAGATGCGGCTGAAAATGTTGGTTCTAGAGATAAATCAACAAATATCCATACCAAGCATCAGTAGTGCTAATAAGGAATAGGAATTCATCCGAAAATGAATCGTTGGGCTCAGATTCTGTGGTAGCACAGGGAAGGTCACATATAAGCGCGACAAAAACCAAGGATTTCTTTGATGTAGCCTTGGAAAACTTGAGATCGAACTCCTGAAGGATGACAATCCAACGGCAGTACTTGCCCCCAAGTACCTGACGAGTCAGAATGTAGTACATTGGGTTTTGGTCTGCCAATACAGTGGTAGTGTGAAGCAGAATGTAGTGACGAAATTTTTGCACAGCAATGAATGTGGCCAAAGCTAGCTTCTCCACATGTGAATGACGAGTTTCAGAATCAATAAGATTCTTACTGGCGTAATAAATCATATGCTCCTGACCGTGGAGATTGTCCTGCACTAAAACCATGGCGATGGTAGTAGCGGAGGCAACAATGTACAAGAGAAAATCCTTTGAATAGTCTAGGGGGTGTATCATAGGTGAATGAGTCAGAGCGTGCTTAAGACTATCAAAGGCATGTTGGTCCTATTCATCCCAAAAGAATGGAGTGTTCTTCTTGAGGAGACGCATATAACCGTGCGTTTTCTCAACGAAATTGCACACGAAACAACAGAGAAAGTTTTCCTTCCCCTGCAAACTTTGGAGTTCAAGGATGGTGGTTGGGGCTGGTAGATTAATGATGGAGGAAATATTCAAAGGATTAATCCAGATGCCATCTTTGGATACCAAAATGCCAAGCAAATGTCTCGTCTCAACACAAAAAACACATTTATGCGGATTGAGCCGTATATTATAATGATGACATCTCAGGAATATGGCTCTAAGATGACCGGGGTGGTCCTCTTGTCGCTGTGAATGAGCAGGGAGGTCATCAAGGTACAGTTCAGCAATATGTTTAATGTCATGAAACGCATAGGACATCGCACGCTGGAACGTGGTACCAGTGTTTTTCAAGCTGAAAGGTAACTTCTTATACACAAAGGTTCCCCATGGGAAAATGAATGTCATCTTATGCTGATCGGCAGGAAATATCTCAATCTGATTGTAGCTGAAGAATCCATCCATGAAATAAAATATGACACTTCTAGCACAGTTGTCGATAATCTGATCGATGTGCAGGGTAGGGAAGTTGTCTTTGGGACAAGCTTTATTTAAATCCCTAATGTCGATACAGACTCTAATGGTGCCCTTATTTTTGTTGACATGGACAATGTTTGATACCCATTCTGTGAGAGGTACAGGATAAATAAAACCAGCTTTTAGAAGTTTCTCAGTCTCAGCTTTAATAGCTATGGCCTTCCTAGGATGGACTTGCCTGCGTTTCTGCCTGACAGGTTTAGCCGTGGGATAAGTTTTAATCTCGTGGACCATAATGGAAGGGTCAATCCCCATCATCTTTTTATAGGACCAGGCAAAAATATCACAGAATTCCTTAAAAAGTGCCTTATATGCTTCAGATTCATCTGTGGAGCAGTTTTTCCCAACATGAACATGCTCAATAACATCAGGCTTGGCTGATATGTCAATTGGATTCATTTGAGTAATGTTGCAAAGGTTTCCTTCAGAATCTATATCTTGCAACAATATAGGACTTTGTGGAACGTTGACAATATCAATAGGAAACAAGGATGCAAAAACATAGATGCCCAAACTGGTATTGGGGAGGAACATGGATCTATGATGGTGATCCTCCCAAATGGACTCACCCATGTTCATGATCTCTAGAATGGACTCGTTGAAATGGAAAGTCTCAGAGAGATAGTCTAGAACCAGAAGATAAGGTGCTAACCAGTACAGTAAATGGTAAAGATCCGAGGCCACTAAATGAATATCATTAGTGTGATCATCGGAGCAAGTTTGAATGGTGTCATACATAGCTTCGTGTGGACTCAATGAGGTGGACTGAACAACATTTGTGCCCAAGGGCTCAATATCAAATGAGGCAATCATATGGACTGTCGCAGTATCCGTGCTAGGAGGAGTAGAGGGAAAAATCCCCATGAGGGATGAATCCTTCAACATACCTACCCCAATCGACTGGTAAGGAGGAGGGGACTAACCTAACATGGGGATGTTATTAGCCATGGAGGTAGTAACATCCGGCATACAGAAATCAAGCTGGTCAATAGTAACAATTCTCCTGAGATGCAGGAATTGGACAGTTTGAAATACTGTTGAAGCAACAGAATTCATGGCATAGAACCAATTCCTTCCTAAAAGGAGGTTGTAATCTAAAGGGGAGTCTACCACTTCTACTTGGATGGAAACAATTTTCCCCCCCAACTCGACTACTAGGGATGATATGAGGCCATGGGGTTGGAATCCCCGTCCATCAAAGGCTTTAAGGGTCGTAGGTGTTGTGACAAGCTCGGGAGAGCCAAGAGCTTTCCAACAAGTTAGAGATAACACCGAGGTCAAAGCTCCTTCATCTAGTACCGTTCGAAAGAATTTATTTCCCACTACTTTTGTAATGATCTAAAAATCAAGTTTCTGCGGTAATCTAGGTTTAAATTTCTCAACGTTGAAGTGAATCAAATTAGTGTTATCCGGGTCTACAGCTCCTAATGCTTTCAACAAGTTCTTGCGTTGCATAGGACAACTTTGGAGTACTTCTAGGGTAGACATTGCACAAGGTGCCTGAGTGAGATCCTCAACCACATTATAGAATTGAGCAGCTCATGCATTGGGATTAAAGACAGCCTTCCGAAGAGTACTCTTTAGTGGGTGCAAAATCATATCGAGATTAGGCTTCTTGATAGACAAGGGGATAGTACACGAGGATTCTGGAGAACTAGTGGAGGGAGCTTTCCTAGAAGAAGATTGGTCTTCTTGATTATCTGCTGGTTTATCATAATTCTGGCTTCGAGTTTGCAGATGGATGGTATCTGAGGACATCATACAAATTTCCTCTAATGAACTAGAGTTACCCTGGTTCGACATGTGGTCAACCAGCTGTTTTTGAGAGGGGAAAGGATCCGTAAGTACTACAGGTGCAGGATTAGACTTCAAAAACTGGGAGATTTCATTCTGATGGGGACACTCCTTAGAGAAGTGGTCACCACCACATAATAGAAAAGGGTATTTAGCCTTCCTTTTCCCTGTGTTGTTGTCATTATGGGTTGATTGTGGGGTCTCCTGTTGGTTTCCAAGTTTTTTATTTCAATTTTTACCTTTCTTTTTATTACTCAAGGTTTGAGTACTTTGAATAGAATTGACCTCAGCAGAAACCTTGGGAGTTGAAGGAGTAGCAGGTTAGGTTTGCTTAGCAGGTTTCACTGTGGATGGGGACTGGATTGAACCAACAATCTCGTCAACAGGTACTTTTGCTGATGGCTTGGCAGGGTCAGTGCTAGGGTGAGGAGCTTGAGGAAGCAGGTCATAAAGGGTCCCGAACTGGGAATAGACCAAGTCTAGGTACTGAGCCCAACTAATAGTCGGCTCTTCGATAACGGCACCACCCATGGCCACATCTCGGGAAATAGGAGGCAACAGGACTTAGTGAACCAATCAACTAACAACTGATCTAGAATAGGGGCCTTAATAAGCCTTCTCCGCCTTCTACACTCATGAATATGATTAGAAATGTGGGTGGAGGTCTTCTATCATAGAGAAGTTAAGAGATCAGTGCCCGTTTCATAATGAATAGGGAGCTGAAAGTGCGTAAGAAATATGATTGCCAACGAGCCAAAATACACAAATGAATGTTGTGGGAGTTCAATATACCACTTCGCGGCCATACCGGTCAAAGTTCGTTGAAAGAGTTGTAACCGGATGGAATCATCAATGAGGGAGTTCGAGGAACACCACAAATGAAAAGTCATGACATGGTTCTGCGGATATTCACTTTGCTTCCCATGGAATTTTGGAATGTCCGACGGTAACTTTACTGGAATGGGAGGCCACGAGGGATTGTGTCGAATGGGATCATTAATCAACTTGGAAAAATCGAGCAAGTCCAAAGTTTCAAGGAAAGGTAACTATCTATTGGGCTGCACATACTGGTAGTATTGATATGGCATGAAATTACCAGTAGGGCCATAGGTTGACTGAAAAACAGGTTGTTGTGAGGAAGAACTACCAGGAAATCCACCCATGGGGGGTTGATTTCCAGAATTAGGACCACTAGGACCACCAGGGCCCCCAGGAGGAGGACTTCCAAAGCCACCGGGACCACCAGGACCACCAAGAGGCGGACCGCCAGACCCTTTGGAACCTCCAGGAGGTGGGAAAGCTCCAGAGCCACCGAAACCACTGGGTGGAGGGCCACCAAACCCTCCAGAGCCATAAGGAGGAAAGCCACAAGGTCCCCCATGACCACTAGGACCTCCAAGAACATGAGGAGGGCCGCCAGGCCCTCCAGGACCAATATAATGCGGTCCTCCCGCACCTCCCGCAGTATGTATGGGTATCCCTCCCATGGCTGGCATGTAAGACCAGTTGGGTTGCCCCCATGGGGTAAAAGTGTTACTAGGGAATGGAATTTCAGTAGGATTGGATGGATGATGACCTATAGGTATTTGATAACCATAACCACTAGAAAACTGAATGGTCACAGGTTGTGCCCCCAAGGGCTGACCTGAACTAGATGGGGGATTTACCACATTAGTGTGGGTGGGAGGGACAAAAAATGTAGATGTTTCTATTTTAGAGGTCTGATCCTGAATAGGTACACCTTCGGGATCAGATAACATAGGTCATGCCTGGGGTTTCCCCCTGGCATTCAAAGGTACTGAAGACACAGGAATTGAAGGTTGGGCCCCAGATGCAAAAGATCTGGGTGGATTTGGATTAGACATAACATAAGAGGTGAGAGGGGTGGAAATTTGACCTGGGCTATGGGTTTTTAATGGACGATCTATAATCGGTTCAATGGGTTTCATAGAATCGGCTAGTGAACGATATCCCACAGGAAGGAACGTGGAACGAACTGGTGAAGAGCCTAGTATGTTGTCAATCTGCTTTTCTACCTCCTGTGCATGGAGGATAGCAGCACGGTATTGCCTATGTTCTTCTTCACTTTCAGGAGAACTTACACATGTGCCAAATGAGGCAATGGCCTGTCCGATAGGTGTCTCCCAAAAGGGAGCATTAGGACCAAAATCTGGATGGGTATCATCAACATGATCTTCCATGGGAGGATGAGTGATGAATCCTCACGGGAAGGTTGTTGGACCAAGGGAGGCGAGTGTGAATAATATGATACTCCACTTTCCACCTCCACATGGTCTCCCACTTGGGAGGTGGCAGCAGCTCCTTGGTTGCCATTGGATTTCCTTATGAAACAGAAGTGAAATCGGGTGGCAAGCCCCATACTCTCCTGGACTATCTTAACTTAGCCAGTGTGTATAGTTCCTATCTAACCTAGGGTCTGAAAATCTAGAAAAAACACACCAAAAGACTTCCCTACTCAAACTATAGGTTAAATCAAGCAGACTTAAAATGACAGGAGGAGTTCAAAAGTCAGGTCTCTCACTAAGATTGTCAAGCCGATGCCACTCGTGATATACCTTGAGGGATCGTGTGTAGTAATCTCCCTGAATGTTTTTTTCAGTGTATGGATCCAAACAAGACGACCAAAGGGATTTTCTCAGATAGATAAGGTACCCTAGTGGGGTCTCCCGATATACTCAAGGTACATGGGAGCTCGAATCGGTAGTAGTGCTATCTAATGCATAGTCGTACACAAGGGGCCTTTCGATATACAATCGAGTACGTGAAGTACCTTTCTATATACCTCAAGGGTATGTGAAAGGCTGTTCGATATACCGATGGTACGTGGAAGAACCACGTGAGTCCTGAAATGTAATGCTGACAAATAATGACAACTCCTACGTTTTACAACGCCTGAACACGTCTCTAACCTATCACTCAAGTTACTACGTAAATTTTAACCTACAACTACCGTTGATTTTAACTTGTACAGTTAGGTGAATGCATGATGTTCTAACAGAAAAGTAAAACCATGTTGTATGCTTGTACAAATGTTCACTTTACCGTTCAATATGCCTACTTATGAGAGGGAAGAGAGCGTTTTTCTTTTTGTTTCAAAACCAAAAATAATACCAATCAACAATCATGAACATCAAATCAAAGACAAGAAAATACTTCTACAAACCAAATTCTTCTTTTCGAAAGAAAATGAGAAGGGTGAGAATCTCTTTTCCTAAAAGAACAACACGAAGCACACCTATATGCCAATGCATTCTAACTTTTCAAATTTTTCAAAAACATAAGCAAATCTAACTTAAAACTACCATTTTTTTTTTGGATCAAGATAGTCCTATATGCATGAGAGACGAAAGATCATAAAGGTCCTGAAAGATTATGAAGCCAATCAGAAAACCCAAATCCAATGCTCAAATATGATGTCCTAATCTCAAGCAAAACTTTTCTTTTTTAAAGGAAAGAAAAATAAGTTCACTATGCAAGCAAGAAATGAAATCTAGAAGCTAATTTAATGTTCTTCTTTCAGTACATACAACGAAAAGAGAGTTCAATGAACACCCTAACTTTTAGAAAACAAGAAATCCTTCTTTAAACACAACCAACAAGCAAGAAGCGGATGAACAATCAAAAATACTAAAAAAAAATTTGAAACCCCACTCAAAATCAATCTTAAACCATCAAAGAAGCAAGCCACACACATCAGATTCAATAAGACAAGCCTAATAACATAACTGAAAGCAATCAAAATTCCAAATTTTTACAAAGAAAAATGAGGAAAACGGGGTTTTGGACTAATGCCTATTTGGTACCGCACTTTGCAGATGTTTTAAGAGCGTTTTCGAAGCAGCACCACTTCTAGCTAACCGAATACAGGTAGTGGCACCGCTTACTATCCACTGTGTTCAGGTGGTGGCACCACGCCTCACACAAAGCATTCTCGTGGTTCCTTGTAGATGGCCAAAATAGCAAGAGAACAATGGATCATATCAAAAACATACTAGATCAAGGTGAATACTGTCGAATTGAACATGGTAACAGAGCATATAAAACCAAAATAACTCAGATCTAAACAGATCTGGAAATTTTGAACTCAAATAATACAAATCAGAAAGTAGATCTGACTGTAAAGAGTTAAAGCAAATGGAGCCTAGAGTCGGACAAGAGTTTCAGACTGAGGACGATTAGAACAACTGAATACAACTACTCCCCAGCAGAGTCACCAGATTTGTTGCTCGAAATATTTCACCTCCTGCGGACAGCAAGGTGTTCCACTAGTCTTAATGGTTCAGATCCAGAACAAATAGATCACAGAGATTGATAACTCTCCCTGGACGTTGTAGATATATGGAATACAAGGCTTTGATGGTTCACCTATGTACCTACAAAAGAGTTCAACACGAAACAAATCAAAGCAACCAGAATATGATCTACTAATCTATGCTAGTGACTAAGGAATCTAGCAATATATATTTGAAATCAAACATCAACAATATATATGGGATAGAAAATTAGCTTGCATTAGAAATATGAAGAAGTTTACAACCAAGCCTTAGTGTTGACATGCATCTCCATGAGACCAGCTCTTCATCCCCAAAAGCTCTAACTCTAGCTCTCTATGCTCTCTCCAAATGATCTTGGGCCAAGAATCAGTCCAACAGCATAACAATACCTTCAATTGTTCTCCCCTCAACCATGGCTATGGGCTCATATTTATAGGGCTAAATGGATAGAGATGGTTGAGAAATTGGTGAGTGAGGTGGCCTCTAAGATCCTAGGATGGGGGATCTCAAGCTCAACCAACCCACAGTGGTAGGGATAAGAGATATCTTGAGGCCTATCATCTAGAAGCCTCAAGAAGCTTCCTTTTTACCCTTTTACCCAGGGTACCGCTCTTCTCCTTCTTTGACAAAGCAGTTCTGGTAATAACCACCTATGGACCAAGGGTGACAGGAGGTGGCACCGCTTGTGGTCAACCGATGAAAAGCGGTGCGAACAGGGGTACAGCTCCTAGATAAGGGAGCATGAGCGGTGCTGGGAATTTGTATGATAGACTGGTAAAAAAGTCATTCAGTCTTCACTCCAGAAGCTGGGATTTCAGGGCAAGTAGGTATGTCAAAGGTCTCATCACATGATGGTGACAGGATTTTGGTATAACAATAATAGATCACATGTTCATGATCATGTTCATATTCCTGAACTAAAACCATACCAACGGTAAAAATGGATGCAGCCACATACAGGGAATAATCATCAGTATAATCTAGTGGTTGTAGAACAGGTGCATGCGTAATAACATGTTTGATATTATTGAACGCATGCTATGCCAAGTCACCCCAAACAAAAGGGGTTTTCTTCTTCAATAAATGCATGAAACCATGTGTCTTTTCAACGTAATTGCAGATGAAACGACGTAAAAAAATTCCCTTTCCTTGCAAACTTTGGAGTTCAGTAACATTGGTTGGGGCAGGTAAATCCAGGATAGCTTCAATCTTCAGAGGCTCTATGTGGATGCCATCCTTATACACAATAAAACCAAGAAATTGTCCATTCTCAAAATAGAAAACACACTTGTGTGGGTTTAACCAGATGTTGTAGTGACGACATCTGAGAAAAATAGCTCTAAGATGATCAAAATGGTGATCCTGTTGCTTTGAATGAGCAGGCAAGTTGTCAAGACAGGGTTCCACAATGTGTTTATTATTGGGGAAAGCATATGACATGGTGCATTGGAAGGTAGCACCAACATTATTCAAACCAAAAGGAAACTTTCTATAGGAAAAGGTTCCCCATGGGTAGATAAAATCCATCTTGTGCTAATCTGAGGAGTATCTCAATCTGATTATAGCTAGAAAATCCATCCATAAATGAAAATATGACACTTTCGGCATAGTTATCAATGATTTGATCGATGTACAGGGTGGAGAAGTTGTTCTTAGGACAAGCCCAGTTTAAATCCCAAAAATAAATACAAACCCTAATAGTACCTTGCTTTTTATTGATAGGGATTATGTTAGACACCCATTCAGTCAAAGGCACGGGGTAAATAAAACCATCCTTAAGAATATTTTCAATCTCTTCCTTAATGGTTCTTTCTTTCCTTGGATGTACTTGACGGATATTCTGGCAAACTAGCTTGGCGCCAGGGTAAGTCTTAACCTCGTGAACTATGATGGAGGGGTCTATCTCTAGCATTTCTTCATAAGTCTAAGAAAAAATATCTCTGAATTCTTTAAACAAGGTCGTATAAGACCATATCTCTGAAGGGGAAGAGTTCTGCCTATCTAGATTTTCTATAGGATGTCGGGTTTCACTGATATATCAACAATAATAGTCTTGGTAATGTTACTTAAATTACCCTCAGACTCAACGTCACGGGTGAGCATCGAGGTTTGAGGATTGGTTACTATATCAGATGAAATCATTGATGCAAACTGTTATTCTACCATATGGAAATGGGGAAGAAAAGAAGATCGGTGGTGATGATAATTCCAATACATCTCATCTAAGGGCATAACTTCCATGATGGACTCATCAGAGGGGAGTGTATGTGAAAGATAATCTAGAGACCAGGGGGAAGTCTAGCCAATACAGTAGGTGATATGTATCTGAAGCCACCAAAACATGATCATTGATGGTGGTGTCACTGGTGGTTTGAATATCCTAGTACATTTCTTCAAAAGGAATCACTAATGTCAAATCAGCAATAGACTTTTCTTTATCTATTGTAGAAGTAGAAATCATGTTTATGGATGCTTCCTGCAAAATAGGAGTAGGATTAGATAACATAAATATCCCCATAAGTGAGGAATATTTTAGAAGACCTACTCTAATGTTCTGATATTGGGGGGTTGTGGAAGCCAAAAGAGGAACATTATTTGCAGTATTTGAGGTCCCATCGAGTGAACAAAAATCTAACTGGTCAATGGTAAGTATCTTCCCTTTGAATGGGACACTACTAGATTTCGATCCAAAATCCGACGGTTTTTTCCGACGGCGCGCGGATTTTTTATTTTAACAGTGCCAAAAATCAGGAAGATAAATTTTTTTTTTGTAATGATGGCGATTAGCGTCGCTTAAGCGACGGCTAGGCTTTCAAGCGTCGCTTAAGCGACGTCGCTCCTCCTAAGCGTCGCTTAAACGACGGCTATCCTCCTCTAAGCGTCGCTTAAGCGACGGCGCTTCAATCATTTAATAATTTACTAATGTTTTCTCAATCATT